>QXVZ01033810.1:0-14090 GCA_008931825.1 Phallusia fumigata
ACAGTTCTAACTGTTTAATGAGTTCAGGTTTAGTTGTTGCTCTCTAGGCATAACCCATACAAAAAAATGCTGAATTACCAATTTGTCAAACTTGGCCAACACAGCTGCAATCCATTCTTTTGGGCGATGAACAGACATCGCTCAAATCTAAAATCCCACAACCTAAAACTTAGAGCTGAACAATAGATTTTCTGTTAAAGTTGTCACATACAGAATTTATAAACACTGTTTTAAAATCAGAACACAATTTGTAGCAACCTTATTACTGTAAAATCAACATTAACAGTAGTATTTTGAAATTAATGTGACATGTCAAGAGTCGCGACAGGCAGACGCTAAGAATCCAATAGGGCATGTAGCTAAACATCACAAAATCGATAAAACATTGCATCTGTCTGACTAATATCCGCTCTGTAATTACATTTTCCTCGTGCATTCCACCTGACACATATCGACTGTGAAGAACTAAAGATGTCGTTCCATGCTTGCCGGCGCTTTAAATTTGTGAATGAACAACTACCGTGTTTGTTTACTTCAGCGCAATATCCATGCTAAACTGTTAATCCTGGCTTTGTGAAATTTTGACCATTTTTGGAATTTGGGAGAAATTCCCCTCCACTGTCTGCGAATATAAAAAGCGAAAGCTACTCTGTCGCTCGGGATAAATTAAAACATACTTTAAAAAAAACTCAAATTCAACTTCAGTTTTGTAATTTAATAAAATCTGCCTTTTGTTGACCTAAATTGAAAATAAGGTACTAACTGCACTGCCGTTTCATGGCGGTCAAGCGAATCAGAGCAATTCAAAGAGAAAAATCAACCACAGCTATTTAACCACCAAAGGAAAATATCGAAAATAAGTTGAAATATATTTCATTTAAGTCAGTGTAAAAAGGAAATGTCATTGTTGCTCGTGATACAACTATGAAGCAGCCGGTTGCAAATATTATCCCCTGTATCAAGCTCCAATGATCTATGGGGAAGTGACTGCTCCACTGGGATGGATGGAAGGTCTGTCGTTCGGTTTCGGAAAGCTTTGACCGTCAGGTGGCGCAAGGATTTGATCTAGCATATCGTCAATTACCTCCTTTGCCACACCTAATCTCGCTTCATCAGAATTCTGAAACAGACAACTTTGTCAGCACAACATGAACAATGTCATATTGTTTATCATGTCATGGTAGTATTAATTGTACCACGTAATTTAGTGTGCGACATTTTAAGAATCTATTTAAGACTTAAGCTATTTGCGCTAAATCCATAAAATCATTTGGAAGTTAGCTTTGTTACATCATAATTAGGCAGATACCTTACGACTTACGTAGTAATTTTATCTGTGACGTCAAATTGTCACGTAACATTAACTCTTTCTAACAATGTTACATGCAGTATGCAATAAAACGCCTACATGAGACGTTATAGTTGGGCATTTCTGTACGCAAGAAGTGGATAAAGCGCAATCGCATTCCTGAATCAATAAAATTATTATTTGTTCAATTTTTAAAAACAAAGTGACTGAATGTTTTTGAGACAAGACAACTGCACATTAATATGTCCACCTTACAACTAAAACACAAATAACGCCAGGATTTTCCCTACGACCGATTGAAATATGTTTCCGATTTACATGACGTTTATGGTTGTATTGTATATAAANTGTAAGACAAAAAATAGTTTGTCAGTGTGTCGCAAGCTGAAAAAGTGTTAGAACTACTGGTTTACACAATTCGTTGATTGTGCACCATTTTGGCATGAAGAAAATCGTTTTGGCTCAGGCACTTTTTAGTTAACTTGAAAACAACATTTACACAGCACTTACGGCGTTAATAATGTAAGGAAAAGCTACGAATAGTTTTTTAATTATCGGATTTGTCCTAAAACTTTTATGCAGACCAACGATAACCACACACTCAACAAAAAAGACAGTTAAACCTACAAAGGTCACAGACGGGCCATACTGTGTAGTGAAGATAGAAACTATTCCAAAGCATATTGTATAAAGCGGTTACACGATTAGAATTAATTCAGCAAAAGCGACTAAAAGTCGTTTTTTTCGACACCAATTTGGCAACAAAACTGTGCATAATATGTACGAAGGTCGAAAGGACATCGGCGGAATAACTGACAGAAACTAAAAATCCTACATTTGAGGAGGCGCTGCTCCTCTGTTGGCGTTTTTCCCTCATCGACGGGTTCCCGGTAAAGCTTTTCGGTCTGCGAGTATTGTAATGATGCCTGGATCGCCGCTGCCATCTGCATGTCCTCGCTTAAGTTGGGAATGGTGTACTGAATAGTGGAAAAGCGAAGGCACGAATGAGTAAGCAGTTAGTAAACAAGTTTATTGACTAGATACCAAGCACACTACAAGCAATTAAAACGATTTGGAAAACTAAACTATTTTTTCCAAACTTCATCACTTTGGTGCAAGCTGCTGACCTGCAGATAGATAGGGGACCTAGAGACAAGGGAATGTTTTTGTTGAAGGATATATTTTGGGAATATGCTGAATTTTGTGAAGAACTGAGTCCGGTATTGTTACGGGTAGGTGTTAAACTTTGTTTTGATGTTTTCTTTTTGCTTACCTTATTTTGTATTGGTGGTTTCTGAACACTTGCTTTTTTTGCTGCCTCTTCTGAAACAATACACAATTCCAGGTTAGTTCAAGTCATGTGCTGTTATTGCGTATTCGTGTTTGACCCACAAATACAAACACAAATGTTTTAAAAACAGCAATTCAAATATGTATTTTATGTTGAAAAGCGCATGCTTAATCAAGGTTAACGTTTTGTTTTCAACCAAATAAACAAACAAAACCTTGTCTCTTTACTTAACGACTACAAAACACTTTCCTACATGAACCAGAACTTATCACCAAAGTCTATACTTTACCTCGTTGCAGAATGGCAGCAAGTTGTTCAAATTCTGGTTCAGTTACTTCATCAGAAGCGTTTGTCTTCCCTTCAAACAACTTTAAAAGCATCGCTCGAATGCTGACGACCATCTCGGCGTTCCGGGTCGGCCCAGCTTTAATTTCATAAGCATCCATGGCATCAAGAAAAAACTGGCGGGCGTTGAACTTGGTTAGCTTCTCTTCGACCTTGGTGAGCAGCTTTATCAGCATTGTCTGGTTTTTCTGTCTTTCCCCTTCCATGTAGGCTTCCACCAAGACATCGAGCGTGGCGTCGGCAGCGGTGAAACCCATCGTGGTTTCTCCGAACCGAAGACCCATCGCCATGCAACGCACCCAGCAATGGACTTTGGCCAGCATCATATCGTCCAGGTCGGCATACCGGATGTCTTCAAAGTAAGTGCACACGGTTTGCATGAGTGGCAAAACGGAAACACGCGTGTACTCCTCTTTGAGGTACTTCATTCCGGATTTAGCCATGAAGTAGCACACCTTAAAGGCCTCCATGCAAAATTCAAGCCTCGCTTCGCCGTTTTGCGTAAGCCCGTCGAACATTTCCAAGGCGTATTCGATGAATTCGCAAGCTTGTTCGTAGTACAGCTTGACTGCGAGCATGCCGGCTACTTCGAGGCACCTTGGAGCAATGGTATCGCGCGATTTTACAGGTAGGTGAACTTTTAGACGAAGTCGAACAGCTTCGCTCAGCTTTAAAAGACGCTCGGAGTCCTCGTCGTTTTCAAACTCACCGAGACAAGTGCTAATGGTTTCTGCAACGCATTGACGTGTTTTATAAGTTTTCTGCTCATAAATATACGTTTTTTGTGTCAGAATTCAGAAGAGAAAACTTGACATGCAACAAAACTTGAAAGAATGGCACTACAATTTTATTTAATAGGTATCTAGATCAGTTCTCTTAAAAAGAGAGCAAAGTCCACAAATATAAGGTTTTTGGTAAATTATAACAAGCAATTGTCAAGTTTAACGTTAACCGAATATACCTGCATATTTTTCTTCTTCCTTCGTGCTCTTTGGCACAGAGATTGTCGAGAGTTTTTCTTTTATCTCTTTGGAAAGTTTCTGCGTTGAAGGAGCAGAATCTGTCACGTATAATGTGTCATAAAAACATGAATAATGTCTATCGTAAAGAACAAGACCAAGGTTCGACGTATTCGAATTATCCGACTTGGTTTAAAAAGTCAAAACAACGCGTAGTAGAAACGGACCGACGTTGGCTTACTTNTTCAGCGATCGATTTGTCGTAAATGACATAAATGAACCGCTTTAATTTGTTTAGCCAGAAGGCTGTACAGGCAATCATACGATTGGCCGGTATTAACTTAACCTCGTACCTGCTGTGTTGACTCAGCGACATTCTCCGAAACGTTGACAAACTGTTCAGCAGCATCTTAGGGAAAGTTTCTTTGTTAATAAGTTACCAACTCGCACAGAACAAATTACGCGACCTTAATATCTACAAACTCTACCCTAGTTTAGTTATGACTCTAAAGTCAATTTCCGAATTATAATTTTGCCGTTTACCTATTTCCTTGTCTTCGACAAATGGCATTTCAAATACACACGCGTCGACAGGCTCACCCTGAGGCTGACTTAATTTCAAAGACTCCTCGATTGCTCGCCTCAACTGTTCCTCCTCCGAAAGACTGGAAATGTCCTCCTGAGAGGTAAAAAACCCAGGGGTAACGCTAAAAGACCAAATTTACCATACTACATAATTGTTCAAGCCAACCTACAAGGATCGGAGCCCGAACCGGCTGAGCTACTGGAATATCCCGTACAACGTCCTCTGGCTGCCGATCGACTTCCTCAAAAACTGAAATATTGAATACATTTCATTCTTAAACTGTGCTCTGCGGCACAATAGTGTGATTTTCGCGTGTCCCGCAAAATAATAAAAGTAAATCAAGCGAAAAAAAACGAAGAAACTTTTAGGGCATGATAATGACAAAATGCGGTTGTTCTCGACAACGCTAAAACCTCGTTGTAATGTTATTTGTTAGCAGTCGTTTCACCATTACATTAAAGTTGCAAAATATATTTCTCTGAGTAACTTTTTGTGATTTTAGCCTGCAAATTGTAAGACAAAAAAATAGTTTGTCAGTGTGTCGCAAGCTGAAAAAGTGTTAGAACTAATGGTTTACACAATTCGTTGATTGTGCACCATTTTGGCATAAAGAAATTCGCTTTGGCTCAGGCACTTTTCAGGTAACTTTAAAACAACATTTACACAGCACTTACGGCTTTAATAATGTAAAGAAAAGCTACGAATAGTTTTTTAATTATCGGATTTGTCCTAAAACTTTTATGCACACCAACGATAACCACACACTCAACTAAAAAGACAGTTAAACCTACAAAGGTCACAGACGGGCCATACTGTGTAGTGAAGATAAAAACTATTCCAAAGCATATTGTATAAAGCGGTTACACGATTAGAATTAATTCAGCAAAAGCGACTAAAAGTCGTTTTTTTCGACACCAATTTGGCAACAAAACTGTGCATAATATGTACGAAGGTCGAAAGGACATCGGCGGAATAACTGACAGAAACTAAAAATCCTACATTTGAGGAGGCGCTGCTCCTCTGTTGGCGTTTTTCCCTCATCGACGGGTTCCCGGTAAAGCTTTTCGGTCTGCGAGTATTGTAATGATGCCTGGATCGCCGCTGCCATCTGCATGTCCTCGCTTAAGTTGGGAATGGTGTACTGAATAGTGGAAAAGCGAAGGCACGAATGAGTAAGCAGTTAGTAAACAAGTTTATTGACTAGATACCAAGCACACTACAAGCANAATAATGTCTATCGTAAAGAACAAGACCAAGGTTCGACGTATTCGAATTATCCGACTTGGTTTAAAAAGTCAAAACAACGCGTAGTAGAAACGGACCGACGTTGGCTTACTTGTCGTGCCGACGGACAGAAAGGGGAAGGAGAATTCCTGTAAGCAAACATCCTCCTGATGACTTTCTTCTTCTTTCGTTCCATTAGCATCTCTCAGACCTTGTACCTCCTTCCACAGCTTTTTTCTCTCTAGAAACATCTTGGATCCGTCGCATTTCTTGAGAACCTGGCGCATCTCCGAGAGTACTGCGGATTGTATCAATTGAAAATTAAAGCGAATTTCCTTTGCCTTTACAGTTCTCCTTTGCCAATAGCAAGTTTGTCTTACTTTCACCACTTGTTGCCCGCTTTTCCGGTGCCTTGTCCCAGCACTTGACCATATTTCGGTGGAAAAAGTCGAAAATCTGTGTGTCAACCAAAGTTGTGGGCTTCTCATCATCCATTCGCGACAGTTCTGGGCGCAAAAATCCACATTGGATGCCGTTTATGATGACGTAGTACGGGGCATTGGCCCCATCGTACACGCGACGCCTAGATGCCATTTCATACATGATCATTGCCAAACTGCGAACAAAAAACACCCACAATAATCAAAAGCTTTAGAGAGACCAACTTTGCAGACAGACATACCTGTACATGTCCATAGCTGGGGTTCTCTCACGTGTCACATCGCTCAGCAGTTCCGGTGCCGCGTACCACTGCGTATGTTGCGTTGTCGGCGCCAGGTCATATGAAGCCGCGGTGGCACCGGTAGCCTTGACAATGTTGGCCGAACCGAAATCGGCGACTTTGGCCGAGAGGTCAGAGGTCAGGAGGACATTGTCCGTCTTTAAATCGCCGTGGCAGACAAACTTTCGCGGCCCGTAATTGTGCAAAAGCTCCAACACGGAAGTTATGTGCTGAATGATGCGAAGCCTAACCGCCCAGTCGATGTGCCGGATTTCCTTGTTAAAGATGAGGTCGCTTAGGGTGCCACCGTCAACATATTCCATCACTATACCTATGCAAGTCGCCCATCGTGTAATGCCGAGCAATTGGACAATATTGTCGTGGTGTAGAGTTGATAGGACGTTCGCTTCTCTTGACACACTGTTACAGTAGTTTACTTTACGCAACCGATTGACACTAACATCAGAATTGAATTTACAAAAATGGGCTAGTGTTAATTAATGCTAAACTAAGCTAACTAACCCTTTTAAGATTTTGTCTTGCTGTTCTTTGGTTCCGGTCAAGTTAAAGCATTTCACCACTACGGTTCCGAAATCCCCATGGCAACAACGACGAACGGCTCCGAATGACCCACAGCCCAGGTAGTCCCCTTTGCCGTTCTTGGTTAGGAACTTGGCTATGTCGAATTCGGAAACGAGTGAGGAGAACTTATAGTTGTCATCCTGTTGATAATCAAAACGTACCCCTTAAACTTACAATACAGTTTGGCTTCAAGTAATATTTTGGTAAATATAGTTTTCGACAACTTTCGTGCGGTGTGGTGTTGTGCGAACGCCAAACTGTTTGTGGGACTGAAAAAACATTGAGGAATGCACGGAACCAAATGCTGTCGAAAGTCGACACTTTTTAAATGCGTTTCACTATCGATCGGCGTAATCAGCCAGAGGCACTTTATGCGCCGAACCTCACAGCATAAGACGAAACACACTGATAAGTGGGTCAGCAAGTTATCCTTAAAATGACAACCACCAACCTGTTTAGAAGTACTTGGGCCGTCCATTAGATCCACGCATTCCACGGGTGCAAGAAACTCTGCTAGCAGAAAGACAAACGCTGACAGCCAACAGCAAGCGGAAACTAGGTTTATGGGGTCAGCAGCCTATTCCGTTTACAAAGTTGTTAATGGTTTACTCGAAGCAAAGACAACGCAGCGTGGCATGTACAAGGCTCTGTCGGAGACATTGTAAAACTTGTTGTTTTGGTGAATACTAAACGAGAAGTGGCTTTGCACTGTGATGGACTGGACTGTACAAAAGCTACAAGGAGTTCCTGGGTATGTCGAGCCGTTTGGCTGCTGCTTAAAACAAACTTTTATCTCTAGCTGGTTTGTAATTGATACCGAATTTTTATGATGTATCAGCAAAACACTTAATCTTTCCCACTGGAGTTTTATCTCAATTCTTTGTATTGTGCAGCAGGTACACGTTCGCTTACAGTCACGTCAAAAGACGCAGCCCTCCAACAGCTGATACATGCTCGCTTTCTCAACATAAAAGTCTTTCCGCTGTGCATTCACCGCTTGACGCTACAGACTTGGTAGACATTAACCAGTCAAGCGTGTCGTTTGACTTGCCACCGCAACGGCTAGTCTTGGCCCTCCAGCAGTCGCCATTGTTATATTTAGACACTGGTCGCAACGCACATAGGTGGCTCACAGGTTCTGTGAATCGACAACTTAAAATCCTATCTGTAAATGAATCTGTCTAGGTAAAAATCGACAACTAAAAATCCCCTTTGTAAAAGTATCTGTCTAGGTAAACTTCTATGCTCAAATGCATTAGACGATTTAGCGTGATACCGGAATAATTGTCTGTAAAACTCGAACTTCATAGTCTTCGGATTATCCCAAAGGCCGTTTCGCAAAGATTTACAATATTTTCGAATATTTAGTTATGCCTAATCATAACACAACTGCAAGACCGCAGTAGTACAGTGTTTCAATGTAATCCCCTGATGCCTGCGTAGACACGCTTTATCTGACAAACAACTTCTAATTACCCCTTAAGTGTGTGGCAAGCCTGCGTAAGTCAAGTACATGTTCACGAGACTGCTGCTAAACCAACGGCGTATGGGTGGATATTGCATACCTTTTTGGTAGTTGCCTGTTTGCCGGTCGGTTCAAAGCTGCGTAAGTTTTATCTTTGGACATTTCTACAAGTCAGTACACGCTGTTACAACTGTATGTAAATAAACTTTATAGACTTTTCAACACGTTTGAACCAGTCGCACAAAACAAACATCACAGATAAAATGAATCATCTTGTTGAAAAAGTGAAGATATGTGGAATCTCGTAGTCTTCTTGTTTCACGTTCAACAGTTGAAGAAAATTATTCAGCAACCAACACTTTATCCGTCGTTTCGCGTACGTGTCGTAAACACCAAACTCCTTGACCTCCACTGTTTGTTGCCTGAGTCGAAGAGTGAACAAATATTAAGTTACTTAATGCTCACTAACAAACATTAACAGATAATGCCAGTCGAGGGAAATAATTTTGTCCAATTCATTAATAAGATACAATCCAGCACCTGTGTGTTAAACATTTTCTACGTTTCGACAAACGCTGTTATCACAAAGTCGAAACATAAAAGGAATTTTACACACAGTCACTGCCTTGTATCTTCTTGTAAAGACTAGTTGAACCCGTAAATTGTGTAAAATTTGTCGGTATTTTTTATCTTAAACCTCTTTCGAGTAAAGCAACCCCAGAAAGGGTATTTTCATTTCAATAACTGTACTTTTTGCCAACTTTGCCCAGAGATAGACTTATGTCACTGAGTGATATCGGCGTTTTTAGGCTTACCGGAAACGCAACGTAGCGACTTCGGAATCAAACGTCGTGATGACTTCAGCCGTCTTTGTTACGTCAGGGCTCGTAAACTGTCCGAGCAAGCCTTCAGCCGTTCCCTTAAAACCTCGCGTTTTCGCAACAGAAAGATCAAGATGCTCGATCGTCTTGGCAGTATCGGCACCGTCAAAGTGGGCTTTTACCTGACCAACAGGGGCTTAAATAACTAGTAAAACTAACTTGATGCGTAACTAACATGCACTGAACTACAGAAATAACAGAAATGTCTCATTTTTAGAATATTAGTGTTACCATGAATTCCAAGTCGTCCTCAAATGACATGGAAATCATTGACGAGATTTCAGATGACTTCACGATGTTGATGTCAACTCCAGAAAACGTTTGCCTTGTAGATATCTTTGTTGTCAGGTTAAAATGTTTTCCCGATTGAACTTTGACCGATACTAGAAGAGGATCAATCTAAAGCAGGTATTTATCAATGAAAACAAAATAGAAACACAGACTGAAAGAGTAGATTAATTAAAAACATAACTGCCAGAGAACTTGTGTAAAGTCTTGTGTAAAGTGAATGTGTAAAGTGAAAACATTTTATTGCAAACGTTTCGTGCAAACGTTTCGACAAACGCTGTTGTCATCATCAGTACATCAGCTGCAATAAAATATATTCACTACACGTTCCCTGGCAGTTATGTTTTCAAATAATAAAATAGTTTAAACAAAACTTGAAATAAAATAATCGGAAATCAGGAAACGCAACATTGACATTTTTATTCAGAAGGACCTGAAAAGCTGCGTTTTGTCTGATTGTATTTAAGCTTACTTTTATATGGACGTTTTGTTTGCGAAGGATTATCCCGATTTGCCCGACAAAGCAAGGACGTTGGTGAACGAAACGACCAGGAACTCCAAGCAGCTTTGCATTAACAGTTATTCCCGTTTCGTTGTTGTGAAGAATATTGTAATACTGCGAAAGAAAGCACGAAATTGTTACCCAAGTATCTTGAATCGGTAATGCATTGGCAACATGTAAATTGCAAACAATTGGAAATTGAAAATTTGCAAATAATACCGGCTGTCAATGATGATTTTATCTCAAATTTGGTTTTGACAATACTTTTTTCGCAACAAACAAAGAAATAAGGACTACACAACCGATTTTTTTATTTTGTACAACTTTCACCCAAGTGAAAAACTGTGTTACCTTATTGTCTTGTCCTTGCCAGTTGAAACAGACCCTTGTTTTTTCATTAATATCAACCACTACATGAGGGTCGCCAATTACTTCCATCTTAACGTTGTTGGAAGGTATACCAAATAACGCTGGATCAATGTCAGGCATTTTAGCAAGTGCGAAAATACGCGTATCTCCCAACGACGCTGGTGCGGTTTCCGGCTGAATTTCGATGGACCTGGCTCGATTTGCCTCCTCTGCGGTGATAACGTCCTCAATTTGCCGCAGATCCCCGGGTTTCACCACGATCATAGACGTTATATCAGGTGTAACGAAGCCGTACCTGATAAGAATTGCAATTTTTAAATTATGCATTTTTGGCAGCTTCACTAGAGCCATAAAGAAATAGACACATCTGTAAACTTAAAGTAATATATTACTCACCTTAAAGACTGTTGTAAAGCTAAACTCCTCAGTATGCCCTCCTTGGTTTTGTTCTTCGCTGCAGCGATTTCACGTAGCAAACTCTTTAATTTCATGAAGACGTGAAGACGTTCAGTGAAGTTCTGGATCTAACAAAAACCAAACATCAATCCTTCGAATCTCCCTTTGTGAATAGGATCGAGACGTAGGCCCATTTAGTAAATTCGTACCTTCTCAGTTTCTGTAGGACAACTTCGAAAGGCCCGGGGAGTCACTTCTTCAGTTAACGTCACCTCACCAGTTCTCGTCATTCCTACACCCAAGACAACATGCAATTTTTACGCAGAGGTTGGAACCTTCGCCGCCAAGATCGCCAAGTGGTTATCTCGACTGACTAATCGCAAGGTTGAGGGTTCTAATCCTATCTCGGTCGCTTGTGTTTCCCTGGGTAAAAAACGACATCGCTCCAACCCAGAAATAAAACCCGATTGGTTGACCCAAATCAATATCATTAAGTTCAATCTAATTGCATAAAAAATGATCCAACAACTGCAATAAAGCGGATAGCTTGTCCGTAGACTCATTGTGAGCACAATGCATTCGTTGTTCCGCCCACCGAGGATATAAAGTAAAAATATAAACCTTTTTTACCTGTGATCGTAATGGGGAACTGGACGTCCCGCTTTCGTCGTCTGAAGAACCTTGAAAGGTCGTTTTGTGCGACAGGACGTGACTGCAGCTGCCCAGTAATTATCAGCTCATCGCCCGCGTAGAAAGAAGGGTATTGCGTATCACTGACTGAGGCCACTCGCCGCTTTGGGTAGTCAACCATCACTTTGTCCATCACAGGACGAGCAATCGCATCGAAAAAGTTTGCAATCTACAAATTGCTGGGTTTATTTTCTCTTCAAAAATTGTTATTTACAAAATCATATTTTTTGTTCTCAGCACACAAAAAATACTTAGGAAGGTTATCCGTGTAATCAAAATGCCACAAGTTTAGGTCAATCGTACAATGTATGGTACAGAAAAGCGAGTACGCAAACTGAGTTTTTATCACTTTTTAACAATGGCTCGGAACCGGAAGGTTTCCCTAATGGTGAGTGTACTGAATATTAGTGTCTAAAAAGTTGATTAATCGCAAAATCTCGTTTTTTCTTCCCAATGTACTTATGCAAACATAATATCTACACGAAAAAAATTTCCGGAAAGGAATTTAGCTTTGAATATCGGTTAAAGAGGTCAACGGAATAAATAAGGTTTAGAAACACTGACCTATACGATAACACAAATCTAAAAGCTTCATGAGTCTTAGCTTTGTTAAGCCTACAACAAAAGCAAACATTGTTACCTGAACGTGAGCGTCAATATCTGCAAACACTTGAGTCGAAGTGCCGCGGTTCTGTGACGCAATCTTTCGTAGTGACGTCATGTCGACGAGAGTTCCAAGTCCAATCGTGTGAATCGCGAATGTTTTGCTGCGTAGGGACAAAAACTCAATTAATAAGAAATTTGATTCCGACTTGAACAGAAGTGGTCAATAGCATGTTTTCACGCACTTGTTGTAACGGTGGACACTAAACTGAATTGTTTCCCAGTCAGTAATTCCCACTGTAGGTCTTCCATCAGTCAGCAAAACGACAAAGTCGGTGGTGGGCAAAACTTGAGATGGTCCACCCAGTGGCGTACCTAATTTAAAAACAAAAAAGATTGACATATGTCCTTCCAATACCAATGCACGTTCTATAGCTTTGCTATGGGACTGATAAAGCCAAAGTGCTGCACAAAACTAAAACTGTCAATCTCCTAAATCTTGGAGAGATTGACAAGATCTTAAAGAGGACAGGGTCTTTCGAAATCAAAACGTGGAAATAGGTTTTAGGCGTTTGCGTTAAAATTTCCAATGCAAAAATTGCAACGATTTACTCCTTAGAAAGATTTTAACACGCATAGTTGGGAACATTTGGAACAGGCATTTTGTCTGTTACCTTCGTTTCCAACCGCTGCGGCATCTTGAAGTTGCTTGATTGATTCAAAGAGAACTTGGAGTAAGTTGGTGCCTCCCTGAGGTTTGACATTGTCCAGGAACGCCTTCGCGGCGCGTTTGTTTTCCGACGACGCTGGAACCAGTGACGAATTGGAACCATTAGGAGCCCACCTATCGACGGTGCCGTTGAACGTTGTAATAGAGAACTCATCCTAGTAAATAAATCATCGTAAACCGTTGCGTGTTAAGGAGTTACAAACCCTGTTTTTGCATCGCATGTTTGCAGCCTAATGTAGATTAGGTAAGACCAGTTAAACACTGATCACTGCCCAGGCCCAAGACCAAGAACATCGACTCACATTCGCTCCTAGGCTGTCAAGGATTGTCGACATAGCACTTCTCACTTGCGACATCTTGTGGCCGTACATGGAGGCAGAAACGTCGAGGGCGAACACGACGCGTTTCGCCATCGGTGTACCGGAAGGAACAAGAAAGTTCACGAAGTAACTATGAACAAATAAATGATATGTAATAAATGTAACTGAATGGTGAAGTTTTTCTTTTGTNAACATCGACTCACATTCGCTCCTAGGCTGTCAAGGATTGTCGACATAGCACTTCTCACTTGCGACATCTTGTGGCCGTACATGGAGGCAGAAACGTCGAGGGCGAACACGACGCGTTTCGCCATCGGTGTACCGGAAGGAACAAGAAAGTTCACGAAGTAACTATGAACAAATAAATGATATGTAATAAATGTAACTGAATGGTGAAGTTTTTCTTTTGTTAGAAAACATCTATGTCCTTCCGATGTTTTAATTTACTAACGAAGTCATATTTAATTTGTCCAATACGCAAACCCTAAAACAATGTCAAGTTAAGGCAACTGATTCTCACCTGCCGGAAAAAATAAAATTGCTTTTTCCGGCAACCCTTTCCACTTCGTATTGCATCGCAAACTTTCCGTTGATTCCAAATGGAGAGATGGTAGCTTGCTGGGAAAGGGTCGGCTCATAGATAACGTACGCACTACGTCTGTATCAAAGGAAATTGAATGAATGCCATCACGAAATAACAGAAATTCAAAGCAAAAACAACAAAACTAAAATAATAGGTTATTGATAGTTTGACAGACACACTCAAAGACTTTTAAAACGGTAAAGCAAGTCAAAGCGCTACCAATGAATAAGACTGCTTTCACCAAAA
>QXVZ01033811.1:0-12517 GCA_008931825.1 Phallusia fumigata
CCCTTGAAAAAAACCTGAGGTCTGAGGCGCTCGACTCATATACAGACATGAAAGAAAACTGATCGAGATTAGTTCTCGGGATCGTCCCGCGATCGAACCCCGTGAAATAAAAATAAAATAAATAAAGAACCTCTGTTACATTAGTGTAGCCATTCGAAGTGTTTGGACCCTCCCAAAAATTTGGGCTGGCTACGCTCTTGCAGTTGCAATGTCCTAGTTATTTTGTCGGTCGGCCATTATGTCCTACTATGGTCAGGTGATTTCTGACCGGGGCTGTAACAAAGTTGTTTTCGGAAGATTTCTCTCATTGCGCGTTAGCCAAATGCAACGGGACCTCGTTGCGACAAAATGGTCTTTTGTGAGGGTGTTTGCAGAAGATGGTACCACGCAGTGTGTAGGGGAAACTAGTAAAAACCTTCCTTCTACGTACATGTGTCCCTGCTGTGAAAAAAAGAATATCAAGGAAACTGTTTTAAACGGAACTTGTAATCAATATCTTGCTGATATTGTCAATGGAAAACAATCATCCCAAATGTATCCATGCGTTCATTCGCTTCAGGCGCTCAGTATTTATCTATAACAGTTTAAATTTGTTAGAATGAACAGGTTTTGGGTTCGTTGGCCAAAATCGTCGCCCAGGTGCTCCTCCAAGCCTTTAGCATACGAGCCTGTCTTTTACGGCAACGACGATGACCTCAAACAAGTCTATTTATATCTAACCAATTTTGCAGAAAATCTTTTCGGGTATGAAGTGTGTTTGACTGACTATAGGGTATTTGGTTGTACTACGATCTTTTATTGAGGTTTTTTGTTTTAGGAAAGACACCACTGACAAAAAATTATCGACCTGGTGTTTATTGTTTTGCTGTCAGAAGCGGCAATCAAATCGATTTCCCATATCTATTGTGTTAACGGGGAAAAGGTTAATACAATAATTAACAGTTATACAAATAAATAGGATTACTGAAATTATAACACAATTGTGTTTAGATGTTTCAGAAGAAGAATGGATCAGCAAACAAATATTTTTAAACGGATTTACTATGTATTTTCGTTGTGTTGTAACTCGTTGCTGCCTTTCGTTCGTCAACCATCATACTTAAATTTGGCTGTATAAGTCTGAACGTTTTTGTTACATAATCTGCCTTCGTCTTTGTACAAACACTTTCTTTGTAAGTATGAAGAAAACAATTATGTGGCCATAGACAGAGGGAAGAAAAAAAAAGATTTAGTTTTTTGGTACAAAGATGAAGATCGGAATCGTGATAAGAAGGATTTTTATTCTGATCGTCCAGTGACAAATCGCTGAGGTATAGGAAAAATCATAAATCATCTGAGATACTTGGCGCTTTCGGATCTCATTTTTCAGTTTATTTCGTATCTGATCTGAACTTTTTGGGCACATTGATGGGCAACCATGGTCTGTTTCGTTGACGAGCTCTCTGTATATATGATTTGACTTTTGTGTGGTTTTAGTTACCACCGTCTGCAAGGTCGAAGGAAACGTTCTGACATGGATCCTGTCCAAATTATTTTTGCGGTTGCCGTGGGGTATTTTTTGACCTTGTTTGGATTGCCAACGTAATGAACCAGAACATACAATACGAAAGCAGAGACAATAAATAAACGATACGACCTTCGAAAGAAATCGATCAGAGCTACTTGAGCAATAAAATCTTATCACTGGATCCTTAAAAGCGGCTTTTCTCGTTGCGACAAAAACCCATGTATTCTTTATACCGCTTTTGCATTGTGTATAACTCTATGCTCGTATATGAGACTCACATCAAATGAAAGATAAACGAAAGATATTTCAGATGGTGTATGACTTGTGTATGAGGAAAGAGTTTCATGCGCTCATTTTGGGATCGGAAGAGTGATGAGGAGGATTTTTTATTCTTTATACCACTTTTACATCATGTAAAACTTTTTGCTCGTATATGAGACTCACATCAAATGAAAGATAATTAAAAGATCTTTCAGATGGTGTATGACTTGTGTACGAGCATAGATGTTCTGGGTGTTTTTAGGGGGTCAAATAGATGAAGTTCATCCTGCTCCCATTCCTCCTATTGGAGGTTGTCGTCCTGGATTTTTTTTTAAATGATAATTTAATGCGATTTTCAGCTAAAATCTAATTTTGATTGCAATCAGTGATTCAATTGTGTTGGAAATTACTAGATATTCACAGCGCCGAGGTAAACTAGGTCCGCGTTTTTCGTTGGTCTGGTCTACCTTTTACCCATTGCCGGAATCGCCCTTACGCCAGTTGCCACTTGAATTCAAGAGTTGCCCCAGCCCAGTGGTGTACATGACTTCCTGTTTTCTTATCTGTCCAGTCAAGCAAATGCATTTTCGCTGTGTCGCGTAATAGTTCTCCTGCACGGTCGAGCTAAAACGCGACGTGTGTATCCTTTTTCTCGAGCTAAGCAACACAAAAGTCATACCTTCCAATTCAACTGTATTCATAGAAATGACTTCCAAGTCAAAATGTGGTGCAACACACAGGCAAAGGCATTGTTACAAGTAATTGTTAAATCGCTTATGACGTCACATCTCAATGGAACATACTTTGCTTTGCTGGTTGTGACACTCTAACCCCCATTTAAGTAAAATCCACGATTTTTCAAAAAAGAAATAACAACGCAAAGAAAAATGAATCATCACAAGCACAACATAACTCAGAAAATACGACTTAAGTAATCAGCCCCGACGTTGTCACACCCCTTTATACTCTCATATTTAATGCGATGGTTTTGCAGCGACATCACCCAACGCATCACTCGGTCATTTGTAAATCGCGCTGACGTCATATACACAAGTGGCTGGTGATCGGTTTGCAAAATGAACTCGCCCCCATAAATATACACTTTGTACTTCTTAACAGCCCAAAGGCATTGTTACAAGTAATTGTTAAACCCATTTGACGTCACAGCTTAAGAACACACTTTGCTTTGCTGGTTGTGACACGCTGCTTGCTTGATTGCCATACTTTCGTGGATCTTTCTTTACCCTACCTATTGTTTGTTTGTTTTTGTACTCTCGTTTTCTGTTTGTCTCGTCTCGAAAGAGGATTTTTCCCTCTTTTAAATCTCCCATGTGTGTTTTTCCCCTTTCTGTTCGACCGCGCCAGAGGTCTTGTCCTACATAGCCTTTCTTATTGGTCCTTTCATGCGTGTGCTTCTGCCACACCTCTGTCAAGCTCCTCTTCATTACGTCTTATCCGAAGCTCTCCCTGTCTGCCTTTGCTTCCCGCCATTTCCAAGTCTTCATCTTTCACTATGAATACCTATTTCGAAGAATGTCGTTCATTCCATGTGCAAGTGACGACCATGCAATTCTACATAAATGGATTTATGGGGCCCTTTGAAGAAGGCCTTCCCTTGTTTGACTTCGCTGAAGCTTTGTTTGGCTGCAGAAAAATCAACAAAAGAGAATCGATTTTTTAAATTACCTTCGCCGAACAATTTACCCATACACTAAGGAAGCTACACAACAAATTAAAAGTTGGGCAAATATGGAAAGATGACGAAAGAGTGACGCTAATCTCGAAATCTTTTTTTCCTCCAAAACCGGCAATGAAATTCACCTTGATTAAAGTATTAGAAAGACATTTAAAAAAGGGGCAAATAAAAATTTGCAGTAAGTCCACCATTTTTACTGCCGCCTATGGTAAACCCAAAATGCTACATGTGTATCGGCCCAAAATTATTTCTTATCCTAAATTGAAAAACATTTACCTAAGATTTGGCAACTAACTCACCTACAACGCTTGAAGAAATAGGAATTACAAAATTTACAAATAAAAATTCGACACCGGAAGAAGGTGGTCTTTCCATTGCGTTTTATTTGCACTTTCAGCTTCTATTAAAGGATCCTAAATCGAACTATACATAAAGAAGTAAATGAAAAATTAATATTAAACAAAATTGTGGTCCATTACAATTTAAAAACCAAAATTTAGAAAAACTTGCACCTCTCGCATTAGTCTTAGTCGATATTGAAGTCTTTGATACAGTTGATCACAACTTCATGTTGGAAATTTATAAAACTCTACAAATTAACGAATATACTCAAACTGGATTCGGATTCTGTGCCAAAATATTACTAGCACTGGTAATGTTAACAGCACTCTTACCCAATGAAATAAACAGAGGAGTAGGACGGGGGTGTAGTCTTGTGGTAAAAAGCTGCAATGATTTACCAGTATTTGGTAAAATGAGAAAAATAATTTCTTCTGAATCATACTTTTTTTGTTGAGAGAGTTTGTTACTGTTGGATACAATAACCTTACCAACTCCTATGTATTGGATGTTGAAAATACAACTGGCATTACTCTGTATGCACCTGCTGATCTTCTCTTTTTTCAATGATTTTCAGTTTATTGTAGCGAAGGAACACACCATGCAATTATAAAACAGGACATAAGTTCATTGATACACTAGATTATCTATAGTGTAAACTATCGAATCACACAAGACTAATTAATTCCATGTAACTTGTTTTTGTCTGTTTTTTGCATACATATTGTGCATTTGTGCTTTAAGAATTTTACAAAACAATACCTTTAAGGCTGGCAATGAGTACATTCATAAACTACGTAAGTTTTTGTTGAAGTTATTGTCTTTGTAGTGGGTCAATTGTGCTCCAACATGTTATAGTTTAGTTATGCTAACCCTCTGTTTTACTGTCTACAATATTCTTTTTTTTTTAAATTGCAGACTTGCTATGATGTGGTGATATGTGAATTGGCAAAATAAACTATTGTGATAATCCAACTGCCTTGGCTTGTTTTGGTCAGTTTAGGCTAGTTATAAGCCAATCCGACTCGGCCAAATAAGCCGGTTAAAATTAAGTCGCTTTTGTTGGCTTAATTATTGCTATTGGTTTAAATTGGCTTATTACAAACCAATTATTTTAAGCCAAATATTTTTAAGCCAACGCGACTAATTTCAAGCCAGCGGTGTGGCTGTATTGTGGCCATAACTAAAATAAGCCATTTGTTGGCTTGTAATTAGCCAGTTTGTTTAAGTGGCTTATTGTAAGCCAAATTGGATTGAAACAAGCCAAAAAATTTTCTAGTGCGAACATACTTGGTGAACAAATCGCAAGCAACGAAAATGTATTGGAAACTCTTTGCATTGGTATTTCCTCAGCTGAAGGTTTAAGCAAGGCTTGTGTTTTTTTTGTTATATTGACAACCACTGGGGACAGAACTGCTCTACCCCATCGCGCCATCTGTACCAATAGTATCGCTCGGAGACTTTCGATAGGGTCTTCGCGATTTCCAGGTGACCGCCGCCGTGTACCATGCTGTGAACCAGTCAATCACCGTTCTTAAATCAGCATCCGCGCTCTGCTCCTCGAATAACTCTTCGCGGTTGTACCCGACGGAGGCACAAAACTTCGAATCGATAGATACAGGCAGTTGGGGTCTTCCTCCTCCTCCAAGTTTATTCGTGACAGTGCATCTGCGTTGCGGTGTTTATTGCCGGGCCTATGAGATATTTCAAAATCATAAGATGATAAGTGTTCGACCGAACGGGCACACTTATGGCCATACAACTTTCTAGACTTCCATAACCACCTCAAGGAAGAGTGATCAGTACGAAGCAAAAATCGTTTGCCAAGCAGATAGCAACAGCTTTGTGGCGAATATCACGGCGAGTAATTCTTTACGGGTTGTTGAATAATTGCGTTCAGCCCTGCTTAGAGCTCGGCTACCGTACGCTACTACTACCTCTTTTCCGTCGACTTCTTGCGACAGGACACATTCGACAGCCGTATCGGAGACGTCGGTGTCGACCAGAAAGGGCGTGCTGAAATCCGGGTATCGCAGAATCGGAGAGGTTGTTGGGTGTTTCTTCAACAGCGAAAATGCTTGTTGGCACTTTTCATCCCACACAAATCGCTTTCCCTTTTCTGTGAGCCGATGTAGTGGAGTTGCAATCTGCGCATAGTTTTTGATAAATTTTCTATAGTAGGAAGTTAGACCCAAAAACTGACCTCTTTCACATTCCGGGGTACGGGCCATCGCGACACCACTTTTATTTTGTTAGGGTCACACCGTATGCCCTCTTAGACACAACATGACCTAGAAAGTCAACTTCGTCCTTAAAAGCCTTTGCAAATGTTCGTCGAAATTCCTCGAATAAACTGTTATGTCGTCCAAATATGCCAGTGCGCCCCACCGTTCGATTCTGTTAAGCACTAGACGCATTAAGCGTTGAAAGGTCGCTGCGGCGTTGCACAAACCCATTGGCATTACGTCGAACTCGAATAATCCGACGTGTCTTGTAAAAGTGGTCTTCTCGCGGGAAGTAGGATCTACCGTAACCTGCCAGTATCCTGATTTTATATCTAGTGTGGAAAAATACACTGATTGCGACATTTGGTCAAGTCAATACGTGGAATAGGATAGCTATTTTTCTTCGTCAGTTCGTTGAGTTTACGATAGTCTACACAAAAACGGGTTTCCCCTGATTTCTTCCTTACCAACACGATTGGGCTGCTCCATGGCGACTTGGAAGGACGGATCAAACCTTGGTTCTTCATATCTTCCAGAATGCTCTCTACCTTTTCTTTGTTGTGATGAGGCATTCTTTGAGGGGGTTGTCGATGTAGTGGCGCACGACTTCAGTCCGTCCGATGTCGTCCTTCGACGCGGCAAATGCACCCCTGTTCTCGAGAAGCACCTGAATTAAACCTTCACGTTGATCTTCCGACAGATTTGTTATGTTAACTTTCTCTAAAATAGACTGAAGTTGGTCGTTCACTGACCTTGGTGCAGTTGATACGGAATAAACTTCAGGTTGCGAACCGAAACAGGTAGGGTGATCACAAATATCACGACCACCCTCGACCACTACACAAGTTCCGGGTAAATAGCAGTCGATTTTTCCAAAAGCAGACACTGGTACGGCCTGATAAAGCTACTGGCTAAACGCACAGTTGCGCTATTATCCACGGCCGTGCTCAAAGTTGTAGCTGTTATGAGGCCGTACTTTTCAGTAAACCCAGAAAGTCTGTCTAAAAATACAGGAAAATACCCAGTACGACCTTTTCGATTGGTGGGAGCACCTAAAAAAGAAAATTAGAAAAAAATCCATTAGTTTCGCAATTAACCAGAAACAAATTGAAAAATCTGAACTTCTAAACACCCAAAAAGAATTTGAACAACTGTTGACGAATACAGATCTCTCCACATTAAAGTCCTTTCGGCCAATTTCTTTAAATTCGAAGACTTCATGGATATGTTTGATAATGATCTCATGCTTGGCAAATACGCGGACATGCTTACAGCCGTCCGCGTCATCAACAGAAAACAATCTTTTTTCAAAATTTCTTTCAGAGAAAAATACATGCAAGATCTGGCTAATCTTCATAAATCGCTTAAAAATAGATGTTGATGGTCAGTAGAAAATGAACCAACCGTCATCGTCCTAAGCTTCTGTCCTCCAAAACCTTTTAAAAAACGTTCGGTCACGATGTACAGATGAGGCCAGGAGAGTCTTTCAGCCATTCGTGCCAAATTGGTAACCAGCGCGGCCACTCGGCTTTTTAATGCCCAAGACGTCTCAAATGCCGCATATGCGGTGGAACACCCTGGACCAAGGTATGTCCTCAAAACTCTTTCATCAGCGAGGACTCCGACTACCAGACGAACTTTCCAAAACCAAAGAGTGCCGACAAAGTCCACACCTTAAAACACTAAAGATTATTATGACTCTTCAGACGATCTCTCCCCCGTCCTCAAAACAGATTGAGATTCAACAGAGGAAAACAGAAACATCAACACCGAAAGCCCAATCCAATAAGAGCTCTTGAACTCCTCTCACCTTACTCCTACTCCTCCCGAAGAAGATACCCCAAAACAGAACACGAATCAAATCTTGGTTATCGATCAGTCCACCGAAAAGGTGAAAACGCCCTCCAAAAAAGTGAATTTTGACCCTAGAAAATCCTCAAATTACGGCACTTTAGCTTCGCCCCTCCCGAATCCACCCAACACCCCAATCCAACCACCCCTGTCCACCCATAAAGACCTGAAAAAGTTAGCCATTACCAAAATCACAAACTATCTATCCGATCCACAACGTCACAATCTTTCATCTGACTAAGAAAACACAACACCGGACATAGAAAACTTATTTAAACAAAATCTACAAAAGAAAAGACAAAACACAAGCAGCTCAGAGAAGAAAAACTGCATCGATTTGTGTTATTCATAAACATCGATTTTAATCGTGCGCTTCATTTGTGACCTTGTTCAATCTTCTGTTGCATTGATTATAATCCTGTACGATCCCTTGAGTTTCATAATCTCGGGTTTTCTAATCCCCATCGTCATTAGCGTTCCATTTCGACTGAAACGCATTATCGAAAAAATCACACTATAAATAACCCAGCGCATCATAAACACTAAAACTAGAGTCAGATTCCGAGAGAGTTAAAGACAATAAGTCTTCACGAGGACGAACAGCCACGCTGTGATTGTAACGTAAGTGTATTTTGTATGTTCATTGTTGTTTTTCATAATATAACTTGCAAAAGGTTTTTTTGATCTCAAACTTGTTTAATAGTTAAGAGTCAGATTTCGGAGTGTTCTCAGTTGCATACACTGCAAAATCTTACAAAAAACAGAATCGATTTAATCTTAAAATTAATAATTTCCTTATAGCTAAGCCTTTTGGTTTTCAAATAATAGCCAGGGATTTAAACTTTATTAATTCCAAAATTTAAAATATCCAATTAAAAGCGGACTGAAAAGAATGATTTTTCACCCCACCAAACAACTTTATACCAGAGTTACAACTACATCCTCGACCCGAATAGATAGGATTTACTGCAACCCTAACCTACTAAAGAGAATTTTAAACTTAACCACTTCCCATACTCAAATCATAATTTTGTTACATCCGTAACTTTAAAGTAAACCGTAAGAAACGCTGGGGAAATCAAATTGGAAATTAAATTTTACCCTTTCAAAAAACAATAAATGTACCTTTCAAATTAATAATCTAATTGATTCTTATTCAAAATAAAAAGGGAAAAGCCCCTATTAAAAGAACATTTTATCGAATTAACACATAATATCTAACCAAGGGAACTTCCCCCATCGTTTAAAAACGCAAAATTAATCCCTAAAAAGCACGATAAAACCCTTATTATAAACTGGCGTCCCACACCACTCTCAAATACTGATTACAAAATAATAAGTAAAACAATTGCGCATAGACTCCAAAACGAATTAAATGATAAAATTGCATTTGAACAAAAATGAGGACTAAATAATGGGTGGTACTAAACATCGCATCTTACATGGGGTTTCGTACACTCCCATGGGGTCTCCTATTCTCCCCATGGGGTCTCATATTCTTTGGTTGGGTTGTTCAATACTTTCCAATGGGGTTTTATATTAACTTTTGGGGGTATCATGCCTTATACCCTTGAATGGGGTTTCACACGCCTTATAGGGTTGCCAACTGTCCTTTATTTCAAAGGACAATCCTTTCTTCAGCTCTATTTGTCCTTGTCCTTTTTTGAGATTTGAAATAACACTATCTGTCCTTTATTTTAAAACCTTTTTGACTTGTGGTTAAATTTTTGAACTGAGACTCGAAGGATAAAAAAAATGCAGCATATTATTCAACAAAATCGAGCCGTAAATTGTCATGAAAGAAATCTATGAGTGAAAACATGTCATAGTAGTGCCAATCTTTTATGTCATCATCAGATTGAAATATTAATTGAAAGTGTGTTTTCGATACGTGATAGAATATCAATCATGTTTTTATGTCCTTTATTGTAGCCTAACAGAGTTGGCAACCCTACACACCTTCCTAAGATATCGTGCGGTACCTTGCGGTACCATGCGGTGTTTAGTACCACCGCTAAATAATCGTTATATTCAGCATATCCATTATACCAGGGCTTCTCAAACTGTGGGTCGCGACCCAAATTGGGGTCGCGAAGTATAATTTTGGGGTCGCGAAACATCATGCGTTGGTATACGCGCGTACTAAATCTTTAAGTTGTTATGCCTTTGCCCTGGATAGCTTGGCTATTACTCTGTACTATGCCATTGATATTGTTAAAGTAGTTATGACACCACAAAGAACAGTTTTCACCTAACATTTTACGTTCNCATTATACTGTTAAAGCGGCTTTTGAGTATAGCAAGGAAAACTAAACCGTTTGGCCCTAGTACTTATTGACATAGAAAAAGCGTTTGACACAATCGACCACAATTTCATGTTCCAAATTCTGAAAACTTCACAAATTTATCGTTATTTTCAAAATAGGGACAAATCAGGCCAATATATATACTTTCCCGAGCGCGTCCCTTGCATTTTACTTCACCCAAATGGCCGTCATGTACTCGTTCTAAAAAATAAATGCGTATGGACGCAGGAACATTCGGGACCCACGAAACAAAATATTGTCAACAACATAAAGTTAATTGTTCACTTTCCAGTATGGCTTCCCTAACACATTGCAAGCTTGCTCATGTATTGACCACCGATTGTTTACATGTGATATAACAGTTTGGCGCTGCTCGTCGCACACGGTTTACTAACTAACTACGTCTACAACAGTTTATTGGTAGAACTCAAATTTGTAGTGGGGATAAATTAAAACGCTTTCAACGGCGCTTGTTAGCAGATAAAAACAAAACGATAATTTTTACAAAAAGATCGTTGTGCAGTCGTGTGTTTGCGTACTAAGTTTACGGTTAAAACTTAAAAAAAAATAACGTTGGCCCGCATTAATAAAAGTTTGGACACCCCTGCTCTGCACTAATAAAAAACCTTGTGCATCTAGAATCGATGCAACTACTACGCGATACTGGTGTGATATATTGCGCATGATGGTGGTACGTGTTATTGTGCTAAGGCAGGCAGTCTAGTTATTGTTGTTTTGCCAGTTAGGTGACGCAAAGGCGTTGTTTTTGTGCGCGCAGGCGCCCCTGTTGCAGATGTTTACTGTGTAACTTTCCGTCTTTCTCTTTTTGAAAAGAGTAAAGCGCCTATCCCAAAAAACTTTAGTTTTTTCTCTTGAATAAACCTTTTTTGATAACTCTTCGACCTTTGCCTCTTAAAGGCCCTATACGCACGAGTTAATCCCTTTTAACCCCCCTGTTATACTGTCCTTTTTTTGTAGTGTCTTACTGCCCCTAGGCACTCCCCTTGCGCTGCTAATTTTTTGGCACCTTTTCGCCCTACTTTGTTGACCCCGCTCCGAACACCAGCACGACGTCGACTTGGTAAGTACTTACTCTTCCTCTTTTCTTTGGTGAATTTCCACTGACCCCTCCCAGGTCCAAAGGGCCTGCGAGTGTTCATTGGGGATTTCCCGCCTAACCAATTAAGTTTTGACAGTCGGTTTCACTGAGGGAAACCCTCTTCGTGTTTCCCTCGAAAAGGGTTTTCCCCTTTTATGTTTTGTCTTGTGGGCGTTTCCTTCCTTGGTTTGCCACACCCCTGTTTAGTCAGTTGTTCACTTCCGTCCCTATTTTCGAGTCATCTTTCTACAATTAAATAGTCCCAAGATGCCTATTGACAAGTATACAGATCCCTTCACATACAAGTGATGTCGATGGAGTTCTTCCAACTCGAAGCTTTTATGCGCTTGTTCGGAAAAAAAACTACCTTTGAAAGAATACGCGGAGATGCTAGTTGCATGTAGGGTGGTCAATAAACGGAAATCAATCTTCAAATGTCCTTTGCTGAAAACCATACTCATAACATAACTCTTCTCCACAAACGATTCAGGAACTCTCAACGTTTCACCGACACCCTAATTTTGACAAGCTTCCTACCTCCAAAACCAGTGACTCGTCTCACCCTTTTCCAAAGAAATACAACGGCTAAGTCCGCCACTTTCTGGAAGAAGCAGAGCTGGACAATGTCCCGATCGCGGTCAAAATTTGGATCATCAAATTATGGTACCCCTGGATCCCAACTTTCTCTCAGATAATAAATGGCATTGCGAATCTTATTATTAAATGTTAATGGACTAAATCACAATCTTGAAAACTTATCCTCTTTTATCGCGAAAGATGACTCAGAAATATACTCAATACAAGAAGTCCATTTAATCGAAAAAAAGAAAATTGAGCAATTTTAAACGAATTGACTTTTCTTCAAAAATGGCGAGTGGAAAAATTACAATGAACCAAATCTTAAACACCAATACGACGACACGATAATTTTCATTGAAGAAAAACTTATGCAAAACTTAAACTGTAAACATCAAATCATGGTCGACTATAGAATTCAAAACCAAAAAGTTTTAGAATCCCTACATCCCTAAATAAATGAATACACTGTATATTGAACTCGCATTTCATACAAAAATATCACCAGTACAATCATAGGCGCCGACTTTGGAATTTTCTTGGGTATGCCAAATTATATGACGTCAGAAATTGACGTCATAAAATGCCAAATATCTTTCTTGGCGCTAAATGGGGTGAGACTATGTTAAACCACTGTCATTCTGGCAGAATTTTTTT
>QXVZ01033813.1:0-21005 GCA_008931825.1 Phallusia fumigata
TGGATCAACCTCTGCACAGCAAAAAACTCGATAAAGTAAGCTGTTTATGTTTATTACGTACACCGCCGATTTCGGTAACTTGGTTTGTTTTTTCCCTCGATTTCACAATTATCAACATTACATACTTACATTACAATTATCTACATAACATTACAATTATCAGCATTTTTATCTTGGTCCTTTCAATGTAGGAGTTATTTTGTTACAATTCTTCAATGTATTGTGCTGGCAAACACCTTATTTAGGTATTATCAAAATGTGCAGCCCTAAATAGTTCGTAAAAGCGTTATTCACCAAACGTTGTTTTGCACATTTCTTATTTCACCCACTAACGTGCATAGATATCTGCGTGTCTGGTGCAAGACTTATTGTATCACTGATAATGGCATGAGTTATTGCCGAAACTTTTAATAAATAAAGCATGCTTCTTTAAAAACTATTTGATCAGAGGATTTAAACAGATCCGTGTTGAGTGTGCCAAATTATTTCAGCTTTTTGTAAATCCACCGCTTTTTTAGGACTTACCCTGTATGCAACTCTGTAAGGACAATTCTTCCCAAAACCGAGCGGCGGCTCCATATGACGTAACATCGTAAACATCTCTGTGTATTTAATGTGACCCGTTGCCTGTACAGAAATAATACGCTTAAATATAAGTCGGAGAAATCAATCACAATGTCTGTTAAAACAAGGCTGTAGACAAGGCCGGTTACCATGACAACTAATGATGGACGCTAGAAAGCGTATGTGTGAGACAATTAATAGTGTTGTTGCCTAAAAAAAGTCTAAAAAGCTTTGAGTCATGAATTCATCGGCGGAGAATTAGATCGTGTTACAAGTAAGTGACAGTTATTCGAAGAGTACGTTTTCTTATACCGATGGTCACTGAATATTGGAGCAGTATATGTTGAGCGGAATAAATACTTTTTATGCCTTTTATACACCAAAACGGATTTATACTGGTTAGCCTGCTATAAATTTCGAGTTGACGCAGTTTATTCTTTAATTTCGAGTTGCTGTTAGTTTTTTCAGAACTGACGTTCTACCAAATCAGCACACAAGCCCAGAGGTGTTAAATGTTAATTAGACCGACCATTTCCGAGACGATTTTAAACTTATGACTTTACATTTTACAAACCTGCGGGTCGTACTCCGCCCAAACTCGTATGTACTCGTCGAGATGATGCGGACCGAGTATAGACGAGTCGCGGGTCAAGTACTCGAAATTGTCCATTATGACGGCAACAAACAGATTCAACATCTGGCGAAAGAAAAACTTTTTAGGCAAAATACACCACCAACAGTCAGATTATTCGGGTTTAGCTCTTTAGGTTGAATTATTTCAGATGAAAGAAATAACGACTTATTGAATCGGCGAATTAATAAACTGTACAAATTTGCTGAAACTATATGTCACTTAAACGCGTTTCAAGTTGCCTTTACTTGTGCTTCGACATTACGCAAGCCTGCTTAATTTAGAGAACTAATCAGTTTTCTAACATAACATTGGGTGCAACAAAAACACCTCGAAAATCCTTGTAATCGGAGAGCTTTTAAATGTTTCACAAAAATTTTGGAATCGATGACAATCACTCATAGTTTATGTTAAGAAATCACCGCAGAAAAGACTTGGTTTTAACTTTGAGCATACAAGTCATTCACCTTAACTCTTAGCTTAGACGATGGAAAATCACAGTTACTTTGGAAACCAACTTGGACACAGGAAACGGTTTCAATGATTTCAAGAATTGAAACTTACCAGGAACGAGCAGAAGAAGATGAAACTAGTGAAGTAGATGTAGGCGATCACAGATCCACATCCTTTCTCCTTTTCGATCCCGGATTCAGGATCGCAATCAGCAGAAACACAAGACAACATTACGCTCTGCCACGCTTCACCCGTCGCCGCTCTNTTATTTAGGTATTATCAAAATGTGCAGCCCTAAATAGTTCGTAAAAGCGTTATTCACCAAACGTTGTTTTGCACATTTCTTATTTCACCCACTAACGTGCATAGATATCTGCGTGTCTGGTGCAAGACTTATTGTATCACTGATAATGGCATGAGTTATTGCCGAAACTTTTAATAAATAAAGCATGCTTCTTTAAAAACTATTTGATCAGAGGATTTAAACAGATCCGTGTTGAGTGTGCCAAATTATTTCAGCTTTTTGTAAATCCACCGCTTTTTTAGGACTTACCCTGTATGCAACTCTGTAAGGACAATTCTTCCCAAAACCGAGCGGCGGCTCCATATGACGTAACATCGTAAACATCTCTGTGTATTTAATGTGACCCGTTGCCTGTACAGAAATAATACGCTTAAATATAAGTCGGAGAAATCAATCACAATGTCTGTTAAAACAAGGCTGTAGACAAGGCCGGTTACCATGACAACTAATGATGGACGCTAGAAAGCGTATGTGTGAGACAATTAATAGTGTTGTTGCCTAAAAAAAGTCTAAAAAGCTTTGAGTCATGAATTCATCGGCGGAGAATTAGATCGTGTTACAAGTAAGTGACAGTTATTCGAAGAGTACGTTTTCTTATACCGATGGTCACTGAATATTGGAGCAGTATATGTTGAGCGGAATAAATACTTTTTATGCCTTTTATACACCAAAACGGATTTATACTGGTTAGCCTGCTATAAATTTCGAGTTGACGCAGTTTATTCTTTAATTTCGAGTTGCTGTTAGTTTTTTCAGAACTGACGTTCTACCAAATCAGCACACAAGCCCAGAGGTGTTAAATGTTAATTAGACCGACCATTTCCGAGACGATTTTAAACTTATGACTTTACATTTTACAAACCTGCGGGTCGTACTCCGCCCAAACTCGTATGTACTCGTCGAGATGATGCGGACCGAGTATAGA
This sequence comes from Phallusia fumigata, assembly GCA_008931825.1. Taxonomy (NCBI): domain Eukaryota; kingdom Metazoa; phylum Chordata; class Ascidiacea; order Phlebobranchia; family Ascidiidae; genus Phallusia; species Phallusia fumigata. The sequence goes on from QXVZ01033813.1 coordinate 2,878, forward strand.
CGAGTCGCGGGTCAAGTACTCGAAATTGTCCATTATGACGGCAACAAACAGATTCAACATCTGGCGAAAGAAAAACTTTTTAGGCAAAATACACCACCAACAGTCAGATTATTCGGGTTTAGCTCTTTAGGTTGAATTATTTCAGATGAAAGAAATAACGACTTATTGAATCGGCGAATTAATAAACTGTACAAATTTGCTGAAACTATATGTCACTTAAACGCGTTTCAAGTTGCCTTTACTTGTGCTTCGACATTACGCAAGCCTGCTTAATTTAGAGAACTAATCAGTTTTCTAACATAACATTGGGTGCAACAAAAACACCTCGAAAATCCTTGTAATCGGAGAGCTTTTAAATGTTTCACAAAAATTTTGGAATCGATGACAATCACTCATAGTTTATGTTAAGAAATCACCGCAGAAAAGACTTGGTTTTAACTTTGAGCATACAAGTCATTCACCTTAACTCTTAGCTTAGACGATGGAAAATCACAGTTACTTTGGAAACCAACTTGGACACAGGAAACGGTTTCAATGATTTCAAGAATTGAAACTTACCAGGAACGAGCAGAAGAAGATGAAACTAGTGAAGTAGATGTAGGCGATCACAGATCCACATCCTTTCTCCTTTTCGATCCCGGATTCAGGATCGCAATCAGCAGAAACACAAGACAACATTACGCTCTGCCACGCTTCACCCGTCGCCGCTCTGACACACCACAAATGAAAGGTTTATTTGTATAGCCAATAAAATGCGAAGGAATCAGCTGAAATGGATTGAAGTTGTTTGAATGAATTGCCTACCTGCCTGCCTGCCTGCCACATTAGTTTATCTTTAGTATTTTTTCTTTTATCACAATAAATTTACTGAAAAATGGCAATCATGATACTCGGACATCCACAAAGTATACTGTGGTAAAAACGTGCTTAGTACAATACTGCTGAGCCAAGAATGAAAGTAAAAGTTTGTTTAATAGTCTAACATGATTTGTTTAAAAAAATATTTTTAACACAACAAATGTAGATGAAAAATATGTTTAGACATGGAGTTTGTCTTAAAGCCTGACACATTCTTAAAAATCTTTTGTTTATAGAATAGTCTTTTAAAACCAAAAAATCTAAGTAAAACATTTTTGTTAATAGAACTGCAGTATTCCTACCTAAACAGCAACATGAGAGCTTGTATTATGTGCCTGAAGTTATTGTGGTGATTGATTTGGCTGTCGGGGTCCAGTTTAATATTCCCAAACAACTGCATGCCAATGATGGCGTAGATGAAGAACAACATCACGATAAGGAGACAAACGTATGGGAGAGCCTAAAAAATCGAATTTAAGTAAGATCAAAGATTAAAGATCGGCCGAGGTGAATGCGAGTTTTTTGAGGATAATAATTGAGCGGACATTGATCTTGAGACGTCACAAAATACTTGTTGAATGCCGAATTGAAGCAAGGTTCGGTAAACCTACAACATGTTTACGTCAGTGTTACTTATTTGATAAAGCAAACCCGCTGTTTGGAAGCAATAAAAACAACCGCTTTTAATGGCGTCTTTACGACAAATTAGACCAGCAGTTCTTAAAGTGGGGTTCGCGATTCCCTAGGGGTCTATGAAGTAATTTTATGTGGACCGCGAAACGTTGTCGGTGGTATGTCGCGTGATGGTTGAAATATACTTCGTAATGTTGCTTTGCGATATTACAAGTAACGCGATTGTGACACACTCAAAGCATTGCTGAACTGTAATAGTGTGTAGGTAATTCGCGTTCAATTGAACCCACAGGGGGGCCGTTATGCGAATATTTTTAAAAAGTTTGAGAACCACTTGATTAATGAGTAGTATACCGATTTGACTTAACATTAAGAAAATTATGGTTAGGTCTAATTTTCAAAACTACTTACTGCGAAAAAAACTTTAAAAGTTTATTTTGGCCACACGTTATTTAATCAACTTACTTTGATGGACTGCACGAAAGTCCAGAGTAAAATCCGAATCGTCTCACCCTGTCTGAGAAGTTTGATGAGACGAGCCGCTCGGAAAAGACGAAGGAAACTCAGATTGATAAAACCCGACTGCAGTGAAAAAGATAAAGAACAAGTTTTAGAGGTTTCAATGTGAGAAAAAATATGTGATGAGGTTAGGTAATGTCGTAGCAACCGAGCAAGCTTCGTCCAGTCAACCGTCACAACTTTCTTGGTTGTAAAAAGAGGTTAAAATGTACTTTTTTGTCACGTTTTGCCGCCCGAAGGTCCTTTGAAAGTCTACATGTTGTCCATCTAACTAAAAGTTGTGCTGTTCTTTTGGTCACATAATATTTAAATGTGTCTTACGTCTAATACAAAAAGAGTCAAAGGCCTGTATATCCAAAACGCATTTAAGCAGGGATACGGAAGTTTATGAAACTAAGAACTCTGAACATCAAGGTGCATTTGGGCCGCGCAGGGCTGGTCGAACTTGCTTATGGTGCAAAAAATAAGCGCCCGGGCTTACAACATGAGTTTGTCCACAATACTATATATCAGAGGCTCAAGGCGATTGAAGCTAAATTAGAGACAGCCTTGCAAGCATTACGCTTTTGATAGTTCGACCAATCAAGTGGATTAAAGGAAATTAAAGTTGTATTTTTCAGGCTTGCATCTTGAAGACTCCTTGCAAATGTAAAAGGCATGGTGCGCTATGAAAACTACGAGATTCGAAAAAAATGGTATCTACGCAAGATCTACTTAATATAATAGTTTTCATGTAAAAATCTACCCACTAAACGTCTACAAAGCGATCTAATAAACACGTTTCAAATTTGAACCTACGCTGAGCAAAGCACCACAAACGCTAGTTTTCTTCAATCCGTTTCTAGTATAAACGCAAATTGGCACTGCAATTGAACATGAAGTGTCTTCAAATGATAAAAGTATGTGGAAGTACTTACTGCGTCATGCTGTGTGTAGGTAAATGAGATGAGGTCCAAGCATCGTATAACATCAAGTTATACCGAAACGACGGTGGAAAAAATCAGGCATGGAAATAAGAAAATGGATTCACGGTTAAAATTTGCGGATTTTGTGCAAATGTTTAACCATAACGAGAGGTATGGCATGGGCTGTGCGGTAGATATTATTGCCGCAACGCCAGCAATTAAAGACTTTGCCAGTGTCTACAGAATACTAAATTTACATGTGTTCTTTACTTTTGACACGTAAACTTGAAAATAATGACATATTTAAGTCTGCAAAACGTAGAGACCGAAACTTTGGAAACGTTTTAATAAATTTACCGACAAAGTCCAGATATATTGACCTCCCGTTATCAAAACTAACTGACAAGAATAAAAGTCTAAACAATTAGTTTGTGTTGGTCAAATATAGACATCTGCCCTCTGTTAAACCATAGCATGCAAAACTTCGTTCAAGCAACTGATACAAAGCTTAAAAAACATGCATTCAATTTTTTCATGTTAACTCCATATTATTTGCAGGACAATTTGGAAATAATGAAACCAAATCAATGTGTGAAAACCAATGGTTTTGAGGCAGATGTCATCATCATGCATAATTTGACACAAACAAACGTAATATACAAAACATAATAATGAATAATCAATCGCAAAAACGGTTAGCAAGCACGACATGCATGGATGATAACTGAAGCAATGGTGAATTCGTTACAAAAAAACAGGCCGAAAATGAAGTTTTGCGTGCAGGGAATCAATAATAACACTGCAATATGTTGTGTAACGGGTTCGCAATAGACAAAATTTGGCGGGTTGAAAACCTGGATTAATTATTTCTAACTTTTTTGCGTTTTGTTTATTTGTAATGGACTTGAGCGGAAATAAAATAATATTTTAAATTGTGCAATCAACAAGCTGCCAATGTTTCTTCGCAGTTGTAGCATCTCGCATTGTAAAAACGAAGGACAGTTTGACGAAATCTTAACTAATCTTAAATCTGAATATTACTAAGTACATTGTTAGGCGCAAAAGCTTACAGTTTTAGATATTGGGTTGGGGCTAACATTAGCATCACATTGACCTAAATAATATTTTGGGTTAAGATTTTAAATTCCGTCAAAATGTCCACCAAATAAAACCCAACAGACAAACAATTCTTCATCAACTGTCATTAGCAGTTGTCACAGATGTCATGCTCTTAATTTAACGACGTAATAATTGACTGTCAGGGCATGTTACCAGTTTTTCAGGACATGGCAGCTGTCACACAGGTATATGGCAAATTACCTGTCAACTGGCAATAATACCCGACACACAATGCATGGCACCTGCCACACAACACATGTCACGCGTGTCACACAGAGCATGGAAACCGGCACACAGCGACGACATGTTATCAAATCTGTTTTCACGGATTCAACCATTTATCACAGTTCCAGAACAACACCAAAAATGTTGTTTGTATGTTGCTTCGTGGGAAGCTTTAACTGTGTTTAACTTGGAAAATGGTGGCCACAAACAGATGAGGCAGGCACATGGGTGCTTGAAAATGATAAGTTACCTCCACCTGGGGATTGGCGTGCTGTATAATCAACAAGTATCAGTCGGAAGTGCACAAAAAGCTGCAGCCAAGTGCCAACGTGACGTGCAAACACTTTTACGAGTCGAATATTTGCGTCAAAGCGTTTCGTTGCTTTTAAACCCCAAAGGCATACTTTTAACGAGCTTATGGGAATATTTGAAAATCACGTAAATGCTATGTAGCAGAATAAACATCCTCTTCCTTTACAAACCCGCTTTAAATGTTGAGTAATCAACAAATTTTGGCCAACACGCAGTATGGCGTAGATTTACCAATAGTGACGCACGTACGGTGCAATGACGAAGTTAATTTTAAAATTTCAGGGAATGCTTCATGTGACTCGTACAAAAATCGATCATATCATCAGCGATATGAGCGTTGCACAAGATATATCCGAAACAGATATAGCTTTTCGTCATGCAGCTGTATGATGACGTATCATACAGTATCGCGTCATATATGAATACGTAACAACGTTTTAAAATATTAACCTCATCCAAGGGAAGGTGCCGATTCTGTATGAACTAATTGCAACAAAGCGATTTACATTTCAAATGAGCGAGTATGACGTTTCAACTATGGGATGACGTCATCAACGCGTCTAGCGAATAAAAATTCGTCACTGCTGCAAGTGCTCTATCTTTGCTGTGCAAGATTTTGACGTACAGCGACGTCATTCATTGATGACGTAATAAGCAGTCTTCAAACCGCATCAAGCGCGCCAGCAAGCGGTGAGTAATTGAGCTGGTTATTCTCATGCCAGAAAGTTTCGTTAATTTTTGTTTAAAAGCGATTAGTGCAGGTAGCGGGAAAGTCACAAATACGGAGCAGTGCAGAAAGAAAAAGTAAGATTTCTACAGCCAAGAACGAAAGAAAAAAATTGTTAGTCAAATTCGAAGTCACACTAAAAATCACACGGTTTTACAGCTCTATATGTGCAAGATAACCTCAAACTGATTTAAAACCCAGCACACAAGTTTCCGGTAACAGAAAGAACTTTGACGTGAACTGGTGACATTTCAAACGTACTTATTCCGTACAATACATTGTGCCGGGTTAGAATTCGGTTTTGGAAATCAATGCCGTTCTATGATTCTGAAACATTTCAACATTGAATAAAAAATTGGAATTTAGCTTCGTTGTATGTAAAATCAATGACAGTTCAACCTTATTTCTTGATAAATTTTTACGCAGCTAATTCCGGCTTGTTGATTGCTTTAGTGGTATTGAGTCGATATGATTTCTTTCACCAAGCGAAATAAACTCCGCTCAACTCAACCATATGGAGCGCCTAACGCCAGTTAATCAACGGTATTAAAATGTCACCAAATATCTCGTCAAAGTGCCAAGTATTTTTTCCTTCACTGGAAAATAGCCAACTTACGGCGATGAGAGTGATCATGACGTCAGCAATGCTTCCCACCACCGTGATGAAGTCAAATATGTTCCACGCGTCACGGAAGTAATTCTAGAACATTAAAATAGTTACCATGGTGTCATTAAAGTTTCGTGAAGTCGGGTATTTTGACTTTTTACCAGTTACTTAAAGAAGTAAATGTTGAGACTGAATTATAAAAAATACTTTACAAAAACGCTTGACTATTTAATTCCCTGTATTTAACAAATTAAAAAAATTGACGATATCTATCAGTGCATGCAGCAAATGAATCATGCAACAGATATGAATATATTCATTAGATACATGAGCACACCAAATTAAAACACACCCGCAAACTAAACAGTTGGTAACCTGCCAATGCAGGTTAACTTTGCATTGACAAGCTTTAAGTTGTTTTAAGTACCAATGAAAACAGATGAAACAGTGCCGGATTTACGTATGTGGATAAACTTACCCCTGCCCATGCCCCCCACTCCAGATAATTACGGCTCTTAACCGTATTTGCTTACCCGGTGTATTTTAAACCGCTCAAAGCCCAATGAATTTGTTTAGCAAATCATAGCGAAATGACAGCAAGAAGCTTTTAACACAAGAAATGATGTGTATTTTCTGATGTGTAAGTAACGCACAGTTTTAAGCTGCTCGTCATAATGACGACAGCTATTGTGGAAATGTTTACATTACAATGTATTCACTATATACAAGTTCTCTGGCAGTCATGTTGATTTTAATAAGATTGTTATTGTTACGTAGCAGACCAATTAGAAACATAACTGCCAGAGAACTTGTATAAAGTGAATACATTGTATTGCAAACATTTCGACAATCGTTGTTGTCATCATCAGTACATAATCACCAAACATAAGTTTTCTGGCAGTTAAGCTTTTGTTAAGACAATGGCTTACTACGTAACAACAACAATCTTAATTAAAAACATCACTGACAGAGAACTTGTATATAGTGAATACATTGTAATGCAAACGTTTTACCAATCGTTGTTGTCATCATCAGCGCAATATGACGAGTATCTTGAAACTGTGCGTTAAATACACATGCAAGGCCATGGTCTATCTGATCACTTAAAAATCCGACACTGTACAAGAGAAGTAGTTCGTGGTGTTTCCCCTATTTCACAACCGTCACATACTCGTGGCAGGAAGGCGATAATTTTAAAGACGAACTCGATGGTGAAGAGTGCGGTGAAAACCATGTTCGTATAATCAAGAGCATCGTCGTATCCTGGAACATTCGCACTTCGCCACCGATCCTGTCGACAACAACATCCATGCACGCGTCACAACACGCCACAACGACGTCACAGTTAAATTGAGATGACGTAGCAATGAATTTTAATGACGTCATAGCGAAGTGGTCGAAATTTTTCAAAATTTTGCGACCGCAGGTGATTTTAACGGGCAAAGCGGCGTTAACAGTGGACATGCAAGGACGACATCCAATGATGGTTTATTACCAGCGGCCCGTAGGCAAACATTTTAATGAAGCACTCTAAGCTGAAGAGTGCTGTAAAGACGATGTTGAGAACGTGAAGAGCGTCTTCGTACGATTTGTTCATGTTGTTGTCCTTTGCGGAAAATCAAGTTACGGCATTTGGTGAAAACTAATGCTTGTCCCATGGAGTGACGTCAAATAGGATGACGTCACATGGGTTACTGCATCCACTGGTGACGTTACACAAGATGGCGTCTGCAACCGCTGAGGTATGCACTTACCTTAAGCATGAGAACGATTGTGTTGAGAACTATAAGAGACATTATGATCCACTCGAACACGGGTGACACCACTATCTTCCACACGTGATACTGTAACGTGCGCTTATTGGACGGCATGAAACGCGTGAGTGGTTTCGACGAGATTGCGAAATCCACGCAAGCTCTCTGTGCAAAAATATCAGTGTTTGTAAGTACTAGGTGATTACAAGCAATAAGTTGTGTGTACAGAATATGGGGCCTAACAGTTGTTTGAAGTTATGATGTTGGCTTGACCTTCCAATCAAAGACAGTCATTTTTTAATATCTTGGACAAATTAGTACTTACAATTTCTTTGACAATTAAACGAGTTCAAAAAATTGGCGGTTAAATGCACAAAGCTTGTTTTAAATCTGCTTAACAAAACGCACAAGTCAAAAAAAAGCATTACCTCATTTTTCTCCAGCGAGCAATTAGACATCGCGCGGTCCCCCTCGTCTTGGAACGTGATGATTATAAAAGCCACGAAGATGTTGACAAAGAAGAACGGAAACACGATGAAAAATACGATGTAGAAAATGCTTACTTCCATTCTGTAACCAGGCTCGGGACCACGATCTTCGTATGTAGACTCGATCGAATGCCATAATACGCTACAACGGAAAGACGTCATCAGTAGTAACGTCACAGGCAGTCGGAGGATACCAGTGACGTAATAATTGCACCAAGCTGCTAAGTTACTTGAAGCATGAGTGTGCGGCAATTGATTATAAAATTAAAAAAGGTATTCATGCTCCCTGACGCTTTATCGACTATGACGTCACGTAACATGCGCCATGTAATCCAATGACAAACAGCTTCATCATAAATGACGTCATGACTTTTTTATTAATTTTACACTGGGTTCAATTTTTTTGTGAAACATTTTTAAGGGCATTTTTCATGTTTGACGTCACTAATATTAGCCTTGTTACTGTCACGGTTAGTGACGTCATAACTCTCATGGTCGGTGACGTAACAATTTAAGACAATATTCACTTTCGTTCACAAAAAAATCGCATGCGCAACTCAGAGTCAATTATTGCGACATCACAATCGCTACGTACTCTGGCCAGCCTTCACCCGTAGAGATGACAAAGAGGGTTAAAAACGAGAAGAGAACGTTGTCAAAATGAAAATCCCGTTGCAGCCATTCACGTGGGACACGATGAGATGTTCCATCGTCATGCTCGGAAATAAATTCACCCCTGTGAAACACATTGTCAGGTAACGACGCGGTTGTGGGATCGAACCCCAGAGTTGGTGATACCATGGGAAAAAGGTTTAACATTAAATACAATTTTGATCCTATTGTTTTTTACATCCAAATTGGAAAAACTTATAGGTGCCTAATAACAGGTAAAATTTATCTTAAACGTGAACAATTGACAAAATATTTACCTGCAGTCATCCTTGTAGTGTTTCGTTTCGTCGGTACAGTAGAAGAATTTTCCTTTGAACAATTCCACAGCGATGACGGCAAATATAAACATGAACAGCATGTAAACTATGAGGATTGTCGCCACGTTACGAAACGCGTTCACCACACATAGAAACACCGCCTGAAAGAAAAAAATAAATGTGTGCTAGTTTAATTAGTTCCGTATCACTGCTTATGTGCTACTTTTCGGTCCTACAGTTGTTGTTGAGATCGGGGCCTATAAGAAGGGGTAGGACTTAAAGGACCGGCATTAGACAGGCGTTTGTTGGAGCTTAACGCAGAAAAAATCATTAGTTAGCCTTTAATGCTTTTATGTCTAAACGATTTTGCAGGGTTTGGTGCCCCTGATGGGTTAGTTACGACTTGGAAGACCCCAGAGTCGAAAAACACAAACCGTGATTGTCATAAATTTCATCCGAGGACTAAAAACTATCTCAATTTAACTTTTGACCTGCCGTTTTAATGTAATCTGTTTATTTTCTTAAGCCTAGATAGGATTTTACACGAAGAATTGCATGGAGGCGCATGTTGGGTTTCGGAACATATAAGCCCATAAGAAGAGCAATTCCCAATCAGATCCAACAAAGCGTCTGCTTGCAGCAAAGTGTAGCCTACACTAGGATTCGAACTCCCGACAGCAAGTCCGCTCTTAGGTCAATCGAATAACATATACATCACCTTTGGCGATAGAAGCCTTGTGCACATATGACGTAACCACAAAAATTACCTTTAACTTTGGAAGTCTTTTAATTGTTTTGAGCGGTCGCAGAACCCGGAGTACACGGAAAGACTTGATGACACCCAGGTCAAGTTGTGGATTGTCTGAAGCTCTGTGGGAAATAAAAAAAATGTGTTAAAATAACTTATATTTCCGTTAGCAACAAATTTCATGCACCGAGAGGACCACTTACGTGAGGGCAAATCCAATGAGCGCACTGCAGACCACGACAAAATCTAAAATGTTCCAGAAGCTGTGAAAGTAAGACCCGGGATGGAGAACCAGACCGAGATCAATCATCTGCATCAGAAACATTAAATACATAAAAATGTGGATTATTGTAAACTAGACTACATTTTATAAACTTGTTAGTTTCCGAAACCAGAGGTACCAAAAAGCTCCAAAATTAACAAGCCCCCAGCACGTACTTTCAATGTGGACTTAGATGCAGTAAAATCGTACGAGGTATTCACAAATGTAAACTTAACTTGATAATACCTTAAAATTCTGTTGCGCTCAAATCATTGTGACTTACTTTCATGACCATTTCGAAAGTGAACACAGCAGTGAAGATGTAGTCAAAGTATTTCAGCACGTTGTTGCGTTTCGAATCCTTGCTAACCGGATCCTCTGTAGCCAGCGTTAAACTACTCAGGCCGATAATTACTAGGATGGTGGTTTCAAAGTACCGAAGGTTGACGATGTAATGGCAAGCAAGACGTATCCTATACAGGAACATTTATTTCATTCAATGTTACCAGCACATGTAAGGCATGTTGATATTCACACATAAAGCTCGTTCCGAACCATCTTCGTTCGTCAACCAGAAAAAGCTGTTTTGAACTGATTTCCGTTCTTACATAAACACTAAATCAGTTTTTCTAAGCAGTTTTGTAGCTGCAAATTTTTTAAAATCCTTTTACGGTTGACAACACGAAGCTCGCTCGGGACCCGCTTTGAACGAGCAAGTAATTTGGCCCATCACATCATTGCGTTGATAAAGTTTCACAATGCTCTGTTTTTAAGCCTTACTAATACTAATCATATCTTTCCAAACCGAACAAATATGACTTTTTAATTTTGTTAATTGCCCTTCGGCGGATAAAAAGATTTTCAGCAGGTCGTATTCTCCTACAAAACCAACAAAACAAAATGGAAAAAGTAAAATATTAACATAACTTTCGGCAAAAGCGCTATTGCTATTCGTCCCTTTTTCTGATTTTAACAAAACTATGTTGGAAACTACAGCTTAGGGAATACGTACGGATTGTCCGAACTAAAAATAAACATTGAACTGTAAGGAAGAATGGGCTTTGGTCCATCATCGTCCTCATCATTATTCTCACTTGATGTCGCTGGATTTCCCTCCTCTGTGTAGAAATCGTATTCAGTTATAAACCACACCGCATAACAGGGTATTTTGGGGCTGGGCGGTCAAACTAATCATGGTTAACTTTTAAACAAGCAAGAAACCAGAAAAACCCAGTTTGCAGCGAGATTTGAACCCACTACATCTGCTTGTCTGGGGCTGGTGCTCTGCAAACCGATATAGAAGAAAATCAAGCAACTCAAACCTTAAAGTTCCGAAGATTAACCCTCGTAGTTATTGACCGCCTCAATCACAGCCTTAACCATGGGCTAATACTAACTGCAATACTTAAACCCATGGTTCGGTGCTTTGCTTTAATTTTTAAGGGGCCTCGCACAATAATTCAGTTCCTTTGTTTTTTGTTTTTATGTCAATAAATACAACCTTGATATTGAGTGTCTTTATTAAATTCCTATCGCTGGTGCGTCGAAGGCCTAATTAACTTTTCCAAAAGCGTCGCCTCAAAAAAAGTTTGACTTGTACAAAGGTAAAACTTAGTTATCAAGACAAGTGAAGAAAAAAGTATCTCACCCATGGTCATTGGGGTTATGGTGGGTCCAAGTGTCGGTCGGCTGTGTACGCCATCAGTCACGCTATGCATGACGTCAGTAGTCGGGTGGCTGGACACGGAGTTACCCATTCGAAAGCTGGCTTGGCGAATATGGTTTTCTGTTACCGGGCTGAAAGATTTAAAGAAAATTATTTACGATATTGATGGACACCCGCTGGTGGTGGTGTAAAAGTACACTTCAAATATTGTTTCGCAAGTTGGGTTTTAAATTGGCAGTATTTGGTTTTCATTTAATACACAACGCTAATGAGTAGAAACCGCATCTCGGATTACTGAAGACAGTTCGGCACAATCGGTTAGTGTTTAACATTTGCAACAGCAGCTGGTCAAAATCGGACTTGAAAGAGTAGAGTAATTAAAAACATAACAGCCAGAACTACTCATTAGCGTTGTGTATTAAATGAAAACCAAATAAATAAAAACATGTATCTCGTGAACACATTGCTTTGCAAACGTTTCAACAATCGCTGTTGTCATCATCACAAAATAACGAGAAACATAAAACTGTGCGATGAGAAAAGGAAAACGTGACGCAATTAGTGACGTCACAAAGTAAAGGAAGCTTAGGACTCAAATTTCGTTTTTTAACTGTTTAAGAGGTTACTAACCGAGCGTTTCCATCGATCCATTTTGAAATGTCATCCAACATTAGGCATTAGGCCAACAAAACAGCACAATAAGACCTTCAACAGCCTAAAACCTCGACTTACATTGAAGCAGTTGTATTATTTCCATCTTCTTCAGACGCTTGTCTCGTCAAACTAGAATGTTCGCTCTTGTCAGGCTGTGTAAAAAAACAACATTGTGTTAGTTCGGTTGTTAAAAATTGTATTTATTGAAAGCATATGAAAGATTGTATAGAACAGAAGAAATTTTTTGCTAATTCGATATTTGTATTTTATATCTTGCTGCTATAAATTTCTTTAAACAAACAATCTGTAACCCTTGAATTCTCTGCTACCTTCAGTTCAACATTTGTTTCACTTGGTTCCTCTCTTGCGTTTCCGGAAATGTCGAAATACTTTCCGCTCCTCCGCTCACCGGGAACATAGAGATCGTCATCACTATCGTCGTCGCTGGGAGGCGCCCCACTACCACGCCTCATTGATCTTCGCTGCTTACGTATTTCCGTCTGACGTCGTTCCCACACACCACGTGACCTCGACCCCTTGCCCATGTCCCTGTGACGTAATAATAAAGGAATTGTTGCAGATATTTGTCTAACATTAACTTCCAAACAGAAATTTTTACAGACATCATGCTGTAGAAAGAGGTGGGGGACCTATTTAGTATTGCGGGCCGCAAGCATTGCACAACATTACAGACGGCCCTCGAAAAAGCGGCTTTCCGTTACAAAAAATAGCAAGTGGTTAAACGTGTGGCGATTTTTAAGAAAGCCTGACGTCATATTACGGTTAAATGTTGAATATAAATCGCCAATAGTAGCGAAGTCATCTCAAGGGAATATTATGGTTTCGACTTTTGATTCAATGTTGAATTCTTTAACAACATTCTGATGCGGGCCACATTAAATAGTCAAGTGGGCTGAGCTTCCATACCCCTGTTGTGAAACTTACATTTGCATCCGTAGACTGTCCATCGAACCTGGACTCACTGGCTCCATCTCGCGGGCAACGCGCAACGCTTTTTTCGCCTCCTTTGAATCTTTTTCGTCCTCCTCGTCCTTGGAAAGTTCTTGGGCGTTTGCCAGGTTGTCGACAGCGATGGCCAAGAACACGTTGAGTAGTGTGTCTAATTATTCGGGTTTGGCGAAGAGGTTTGGTGGATGTTAAAGAAAACGTTACAAAAGGAATCACAAAACATGTTTTCAGATCGCACAAGGATTTTGACACCACCACCCTCGGTTTATTATTCTAATAAGCGTTTGTGTACGTTCCGCCCAAAATTTATGCATTAATTTGAACAAGATACTGCCAATGCTCAGACTTTTGGGCAAAAAATATATACATAGGCACACAATTCACGGTTTTTTATATTCTCAATAAGGTGAAAATACAAGTGACAAGCAACTTTGCGCCGCTTTTTCGAGTCATTCCTGATGATGACAGCAGCGTTTATCGAAACGTAGAAAATGTTTTACACACAAGTATTGGCTTTTATCTTCTTATTGAGAACCTATAGATATCTTTTAGTAAAAGCTAACAGTAAATTACTTCGATGGCTTGTTACAAAAGGTAAAGTTACTGCATAGGCAAATAATAATTTTCACATTAGTATTCTATGTTGACAATAGAAAGGATACAGTTTCCGAACAGCACTAGAAAGACGAAGTAGAGAGACCATGGTAGACCTCCCCCATTCACTCCACCAGTAGCTCGCACACCATCGTACATTACAACGTTCCAATCTTCGCCAGTTAATATCTGAAAGTGAAACAAGAAAAAATACGTGTGTAAATAGCAGTTTGTCTACTGTTTAAATAAAACTGTTTATTTTTTAAAGATCCTTTATACAGAAAAAATCGTGGCGTCATAACGGTTACTTTTTTAACAAAAAAAAAACAAAAATTCGATGTTACCTACAAAATGACCCAAGACAAAACTACTTCATTCACATATAACTATTGGTGATTTAATAGGCTAAAAGCCAGTACGTGTGTAAAATGTTTGCTAGTTTCGACAAATTGCTGATGATAACAACGGCGTTAAAAAACTTTTACAAACTAATGTCTTTTATCTGTCCGTTTTATTGATACATGCGTTTGCGTTATAAACACAAACTTTATGTGTCCTGAAACATACCTGAAAAACGGTGAGGATAGCACTTGGAAAGGAATCGAAATTGGAATTCGGTTTTCCTTCAGGGAAGCTAAATCTGAAACAATCGAACAGCATGACGTCACAGAGCGATATTGTGACGAACAAGGGTTGGAGGAAAGTTTAAATTATTCAACGCGTCTGCGAAATTGGGGGGCGCGCTTTTAAGCGTCCATCGATCTTATGCTGATACGCCTATCAGCTGATCAGTAAGCTTTCCTAAGTCTTTTTAGGATAATCCGGTGTTTTGTGGACAAACCGTAACGAAGATTTGGCCAAACGAACAGCCTCATGGTAAACATTCGATGCATGCTCCCACATGGTAACATTCGATGCATGCTTGACTAATTGCGACGTCACAAGTTGGTCACACAACCAAAAATGTTACACCGTGGTAAATCTCTAAAACCTGAAGTATGTCGCGAAGGTGACCCTGTATTGCTTTGCACACAAAATGATTATTTTGTGTATTTTCCCCCATACTACAGCAGTGGTCCTTAATTTTTCCCCTCATTACCTATTTTTGTTTAGACCAAACTTCCATTAACCAAAATCTAATTTATCTGTTTTTCTAGTTCAGCTATACTCAAAATAAAACAGTGATATTTCCAGCTGATTATCCGCCTGTCACCCACAAGGGGGTATTTACCATTAAGTTAAGCACCACTACAGTTGAGTGCACGTTGTATAGCTCTGGTAACATAACCTCTGTGCTGCCTTAGGTCACAAATCGTATGAAAAGGAAAAATACCTTTAGCAAATAAACATAAAACGCAAAAAAACACTCTGATGTTCAACCAGAAATTTGTGTAAATGGAAAACTTACTGTCCGCCGAAGATTTGCATTCCAAGCAATGCAAACACCACAAGGAAAAGGAAAAGAAGGAAAATGAGGGAAACTATGGAACGGAGAGAACTCATTAGGGAAACTACCAGGTTCCGTAATCCCGACCAAGCACTGTGGAAACAATGGAAAAATAATTTTAAATTAAAAACTCCATTCCACACAATACACGGTTTTAAATATTCTAAACAAAAGATTCAAGCCATCACTTGTGTGTAAAGCACTTTTTCCTTGGAACAAGTAACTTTGCGTCGCTTTTCCAAGCGATTTCTGATGACGACAACAGCGTTTGTTGAAACGTAGAAAAAGTTTTACACACAAGAACTGGATTGAATTTCAGATAAACCTTCTGCGTTTTAAAAATCGATTCTGGACTGGAGGTTTTAACAAATTCTAAAGGTGTATTTAGGCTTTTAGGGTTTGTGATGTTACCTGGTGAATTTAAAGATCCGGAGAAGACGAAGGGCTCTGAGGACGCTGATTCCAAACGATGCTTTGGGCCGCATCACAGACCAGATTATCTCGAATATTGAAGCGATTATCACCTGAAGTGTCAGACAAAGAAATAGGTTTAAAATGAATGTAACCAGTTTCATTTTCGGTAAAAAAGGTAAAACTTGCAAGTCCATAACAATACACTAAGAAACACAAGATACGGACTTAATAGCTTAATTGAAAACATAACTGTCATTATACAAGTTCTAGTGTTTTTAATTAAGCTACACCACAATACAGATGTGGAACATTTTTAAAAGCATTATAAAATTTTTAAGGACGAAATCTGCGGGGGGAAACAGTAGCTTCAAGTTACAAAGTGAGTTTAAAAAAATTATAAAAAGACCAAATTGGGCGCTTACAGCAAAATCGAAGATGTTAAATGAAGATCTGAAGTAAGTTCTTGGTCCAAGGCCGTAAATTTTGATCAGAATTTCAGCAGAAAATAACCCGAGAAAAACAAATTCGGCGTAATCTGAGAAAAACACATCAAGTATTAACTCGTGTCTGCCATAACACAACATCTAAATACATGCAAGTTTAAAACCTTGAAGTTTTTGACATGTTTCTTGCACTAAGCATGGAAATGGGGACAGGTGTTTGGTATTGTGGCTCAAGATTAAGGAATTTAATTCGAGTTTTTCAAGGTAAGATTGTCCACACGGTCATTAAAACCACCAATCTGGCGAGCGCAGACGATTGAGAATTAACGCAAGATTTGTGGCCGAAACTTCTCAAAATGAGAGAAATTTTAAGGCGTGAGCTTATAATGCGTATGGACTGTGTCGATAAGTTCGCGAAATAAAAAACAACATATTTTTATTGAACTTACAAAGGAAATCTTCCCACCACCTTGGTTGTTTGTAATGGACACTCGACAGAAAAGCCGTGTTTAACATGACGAGGCACAAAACCGCCCAATAAAAGATGGGGGATTTCACCAAGTGGCGGCATTTGATTCTGCAAAAAAGTAAACCTTGCATTCCAAAACAAACTGCAATTAATGAAATGTTAACAAAAGCAATAAGCCCCTGAGTAATAGAATTTCAGGGACAAAAAACAAGATGGGTCTTTGTTTTATGAGTGGTCGGACAGATAATACAGTAATTAGGTCTAATCTTATCTCTAATATACATCACTAGACTTGGTTAATTTTTATTTTACTTTAGGTCATTTGACGTACAATTCAATAATCTAGGCACCACACAATTTATCTACAATCTAAATTTTTCTCTAAAACCATTCTTCAAAAAAAAAACAAAAAAGTGAAAATAAGTCGAGTTACCTGAAGCGTTTTTCTTTGCGGGTTATCCAAACCATCCACGAGTTTTCGGGTTTTGCGTTCGGGTTGGAGCGAGTAAACGGGTTTCCAGTGCCTGCGCGAGTTACCAGCCGAGTTACTCATGATTGAATGTCGAGTAGATACTCCGCACAAAAGTTAACTTACTCGAAATATCTGAGAACGAACTCCCATCCGAGTCCAACAAATCTGCACGGCTTCTTCGGTGCGCCGCCTTGCGGCGATGAGCTGTGACGTCATAATTATTGGTAAGATTTTTATTGGTCAATTACAACCGACGCCAAAAGGCAAGTCTTAATTTCCAAAAACAGAAAAGGGATTTACCAGTCTTACCTTCCATTGCTGATTTTTCAAAAGTCCGATCTTCTTCGGCTAAAATAACTTCCTCTGCAACGAAACAATCTTATGGTACAGGCAAGTACAACAAGCAAAATTAATTTAACCAAAAATTTGCAGAAAAACTGATCAAAGTTTTAATTTAGAAGTTTACAGCGTATAACAAACGATCTTTTTAAGGTAAATTCTTTACCTGCTTTTTGCATCCATTCGAGGTATCCATCTAGTTCCCTGTCAAGTTGTTGCTTCTTTCGGACTTTGAGAAAAGCGAGTCGATTTTCAACTCGTTCTCGTTCTTTTGCGAACTCGCTGTGGAAGAAACGGGTCGTATGAGAACAAGACTCAGTCTTGAAAATTTTTTGGCTTTCAAAAGCTTAAGAAATAGGATCAATTACTGTTGTGGTCTTTGTTCTTTGTACAGAAATTTATCGTGTTCTATTGGTGATAGTTTAAAAAAACTTACATTTATAAAAAACGCCTATACAACATATTTTTGCGTAAAACACAACATGCAGCCTGTATAACGTTTTTTCCTTTCAAAGTGACAGGTGTCTTCACTTTGAATTGAAAACTAATCATGCAACAAAGTATCATGCAAGCAG
>QXVZ01033815.1:0-24230 GCA_008931825.1 Phallusia fumigata
GATTTTTGTACGATGTTTAAATTCTGAAAAAAAGTCCTCAGAGCATTGCGTTTAGTCAGGAGTTCCGGCGTCGTGCACGCCTCTGCATGCTGAAAACTAAAAAATGGGCGCTAAAATTTCGCACCTACTGTAAATTGGGCACAAATAATTTGAAAATGCAAGTTACTTATTTCAAAAAATCGACCGAAAAAGAGGAGGACCTGTTTTTCTTCACTTAAAATTTACACTCGCCACAATATTACGCAATAATAAGATAAGGTACGCGCACATTTTCGAAAAAATGGTAATGCATTTCGGCTCATGCACATTTCTAAAAAATGTGCACAAAATTTGCACGCGCATTTTTACGAATACATGGTACATTCCATGTTGCGACAGACGGACACAGCGTCCACATCTGAATCAGTTTTGTGCTGTGTTCAAGTCGATTTTAGTAACACGAGACTTTGGTTGAAACCAGTGTTTGGGGCTCTTAGGCGTGCGTGCGTTGTTTGACTGATTTGTTGGCATGCTTCAATGTTTACTATATTGGTGTTCAGCGATGCGGGTGCTGATGTCTGCACGTTTTTCTCCCACACAAACATGTCGATACAGGACTAAAAACGATAGAGGGTCTCTACGAGCATTTACTTATCCAGTTTATATATCTCAAGAATTATGATCAGATTTTTTTCTTGAAAGCATAACTGCCAGAGCACTTGTATGCAGTGAATACATTTTATCGCAAACATTTGGGAATAATTTTATGCAGTGAAGATGACAACAACGATTGTCGAACCGTTTGCAAAAAATGTATTTACTATGATCAGATTAGTGTTTAGTTTTTTAGTAATTTGCCTGAATTAGGCAGTCAATGTCAATTCAGGCTTTTTAACAAATTGATTTGAAAGCAAGTTCTTTGCATAACAGGGGGTTCAAACACTTATCAGTTTATTTAAACGATTAAAATTACCGTCTGCACCCTTATAATGAGATGCCTACTCAGTATTGGCTAACGAATCTAAGTCAAGTCGCTGGCGTTTCGGGTAAAATGATCGTAATTTGTTGTTTAAAAACTGGTAAACAAGGAATTACAGGTTGTGTGGTTAATACCTACGGCCAATATGTGGTTAGGGTTTAACTGCCGTCTTTCGAGATGTTAGTTTTTGGTGCAAATTTCGACGCAAAGTATTCGTCTAAAAACAGGTCTATAGGCGACGGGCACTTTTGGACGTTAATCTCTCCGCCAGCCAAACACGTTTTAATGTGGGTCCAATTTCGACGTCTACGGAATTTGCCGTAAAAATGCAACAGAATTTGGTCACTTGTGAACAAGCAAAAATATTTTTACGTCCGTCTAACGTCCATTTAAAGCAAAATTTAAACAAAGTAAAATGTTACTCAACCGTTTCGACTGGTCGAAGTCCAATCGAACTCTGGCTGTGGGTCATTCAATACTACAGATTCCGGCTTCATGTTCGCTTCTGCAAAAATTAAAAATTGTTTAGTTTTGAGGGTTTTTTCGCTTGGTGAAAGAAACACAGCGGAACAGTGGCACTAATTCAATCCCCAAGTCTTAGAACGTAGTGGAGCAAAAAGGAGAGGAGTATAGTTGATGGATCACAGTTAAATGCGCTGCAACTACACCGTATAAATGTTGGTAAGGCCAGAGGTCCCACACCCACTGGTTCCAAACTGGGTTATCCTCGTGAGGATTTCCTCACAAGGAAGGCGTTTAAAGAGTCAAGAGAAGGAATTTCCACTTTGTAGTCAAAATATTTGTGATAAGTGCATATTTTCTGAGACAGAGCAGTTGTTCGAAACCTTTATCACTACTTTATATAACTTCTTGTGCAAAAGGAGGAACGAAAAGTCTCAAAATATGCAAAGCGAGGATTGCATCAAAAAAGGTTGGAACCACTGCCCTGAAAGTAAATGCATACAAACGCGTTGTTGTACTGACTCTGTTAGCCCAAAATCTGTTGGGACCAAGAAACGTCATTATTTCGATTCATTAAAAATTATCTCGACCGGTCCGGTTGTGGGGTTTCCCCTGTTTTGAGAAGTATTAAACGCACGTGTGCTTCTGTCAAAAGGTTACTTCAGGTCACATCTGCGCAAGACGGAAAACCCGCAGCAAAAGAAACATGCAACTAAAGGGAAAACTGAAATGCTCAGCTTGCAATGTTAAATGTAGTACAAACAGGTCTTGCCAAACGAATGTTGGCAGGATTGTAGTTAATTATTAGCCATTTTTGTCAGGAAATATTTCTTTATGGCTAAATGTGCAAACCAATATATATCATCAGAGGTGTTTGGCTTTCAAACACATGTGGTGACTCTAACTGTGACAGCAAGGGTATTGGTCCATCACAATTTGAAGTGGTGACCTTTATTTTCAGGTTAAATCTTTTTTCAGCAAGATTACACCAATACAATGGGTATTTATGTTGACAAATGCATATGCACCAGACAGCTTGGCTATGACTGCAGTCATTTAAAGTATACTGTTTGAAACTAAGAAATTTGAAACAGGATTATGTAATCAGGTTAAACAGGTTAGTCTGTGTCAGTTTTTGAAAGACAGACAAAACCTGTGAAACATCAGTAATCTAAAGTTTAAGTTAGTCAAGTCAAATATTTGTACTAAATGCACTTGTATAGAGTGCTGTTGTTGTAATCATGAAAAAGTATTTTCCACACATGCAAGGAATGTTGGTTCATGTGTTTTGCGACCATGAACTTCAATAGAAAGGGAATAAAACTAAGCCACTAGTAGCTTTTTTGAGTTTAATTTTAAAGCTTGTTCCAAAATCACAATATCTGCAAAAGGCATAATTTTGAATCAATGCCAGTATTTCACGTCATATTTCTTCTAGTTTTGATGTGACATATTATAACTGAATAATGGATGCAGCAACTATAGACAAGGCTTGGATAAAGCCAACGCTTTTGCTGTGTACTTATGGATTTTTTACCTACGTCAAGCCGTCAGAGCCCTTTCTCACTCCATATTTGATGGTAAATAAGACCAAATTAAGTCATAAATGAGAACATTGTTGTTTGTTAAAGCTTTTTGATTTGAAAAACAGTTTGCTTTGTTTAGAGATTTTACAGACCCATATATTTAATTGCAATGTTAAATTTGATTTAAAAAAATATATTTAGTTATTGTTGGTGTATGTAAGGTTTTGGTAAAAAAAATTAATTGTTTTTTGCACATTGAAAAAAGTTTTTAACCAAATCAAGACAATCAATAAAAGACTAACGAAATTTTTTTTTTAATTTCATCAGAACATTAGGCAGGTGTTTGCATCAAACAGAAACTGATATCAAGCACACTGACATGTAACACCATTCTACGCATCCAAACAATTAAAACACAATTTTATATTTTAGGGCCCAAGGAAAAATCTGACAGAGGAGGAAGTTGTGAATGCAATTTATCCCGTTTGGATTTATTCCTACCTTGCTCTGTTGTTGCCAGTGTTTCTTCTTACCGACTACGTCAAATACAAGCCTGTCATCGTCTTACAAGGACTGGGGTGGGAAATAATAAGTTGTCTGCACATAAAACAAACAAAATTAACGGTTCAGTATTTACTACTATTATCAATTACTGACCGAACATGTTGCTAAAATCCTTTAGAAAAAAACAAAGCACTTTCATAGAACAAGTTAGTTTGATTAAAAACTACTATCAAAATCAAGACAGAACAAATTAATTTTATACCAGATATGTTTCTTTCAGGTATATATCTTGTTGGCTGTTGCTTGTTTTTGCACAAGGAGTTCCTCTGATGCAGTTGATGCAATTTTGCTATGGAATAGCAACAGCTGGTGAAATTGGATACTATTCCTACATATATAGGTTCATGGCAATCTTATAAACGTAGTGTTCCAGTTTACAAATTATGTCAAATGGCAATGACTTTGCACCAATGTATTGGATTATAAACTCATAAAATAGCTGTCATGCCATGAATATTTACATTGCATGCCACCACCCATGGCATACATGGTTTGCCAACACCTGAAATATGCATGGGAATTTTTTTACATAGACAATACTTAAGCAGTGCTCCACAACCTTTTTTCATTGACGTCACTCTTTTAAACTTTCAAAATTTGGCAAAACAACTCAACCTGTGTTTTTGCACCAGGACAGCTTTTCAAATGTGATCATATTCTACTGTGACGTTATAAAACATCATAAATGCACAATGGGTATCCTAAATAGAGTTTGGATTAACGAATTGCCGAGCAGTTGTAACTTTTTAACTTGCCATGGCTAAAATTACTTTGTTTTTAAAAAAGGTTTGTTAAGGTACAGTAATACTGTGCCATACCTAGCATCATTTCATGGCACACCTTAGCGGAGCACTGCTTATAAGCATTGACTTAATGTTATTTTAACCACAGCATCGTGAAACCAGAGCATTACCAGCGTGTGACGTCCTATGTTCGAGCCACCACCTTATTCGGTCTTTTCTTCGCATCACTACTTGCCCAACTTTTGGTGTCCCTGGCCAATTTGGATTACTATTATCTCAATATTATGTCACTTGTAAATGTGACAATTGGTTTCTTCATCGCTTTGTTTCTTCCGATGCCAAAAAATACACTCTTCTTTTTTGCTGAGTCTAAAAATGCGGAAAACACAGATGCAGGGACATCTTTTTCATCACTTACAGATCCAGCAAAGACAAATGTTGGTAGTTTGCCAGTACCCCAATGTGTTTCAAATGAAAGTTTGTGTTAACCTTTTATGGAAGCTTTGGCTAATATAATGGATGCAAAGCATAACATTCTGCTTTTTATGTGGAGCTTAATAGATCACAGCAATTTACTTACATGCTTTAGGTAAGTGTTGTGTTTTACATTGATAGAACCCACTCACAAAAGCAGCAACTCCGAACTGGATGATTGTGTTGAAAAATTTATGGATGGACGGAAAAGATTGCTACACAAATGGTGTGCTGCTTCGATGGTCAGCATGGTGGGCTCTGTCGACGTGTGGATGGCTACTGGTCATCAATTACATACAGAACCTGTGGGAAACAATTCAGTCAAGTGATCAGGGTGAAATATACAATGGAGCTGTAGACTCTGTTGCTACTGTCCTAGGTATGAGTTCTGTATAATTTCTTCTGTCTAGGATACAGGTTACTTGAGAAAAAAAACCTCTTGTAAGTCGTTGTAAATAGTGAGTTAGGGCATTTTAGGTCATTCAAACAATTAAAGCCTAAAAACGATTTCACTAGTATCCATATGCAACCAGTCCATTTAACAGCAGAAGTGTTTTGACAAATACTATTTTTATGGATTCAATTGCAGAGAACTGTTTTTTTTATTTTAAAGATCACCTTAACAGTGTTATATATTGACACATGACTTACATAAATGTTGAATTTTTTGTTCCAGCAAAAAAACTACATCTCTGTATTTTACTTGAAAAACCAGTATCGTTTATTTTGTTCAACAGGGGCCTTGGGAGCATTTTCAGTAAGCTACATCAAAATTAACTGGTCCACATGGGGAGAGCTGGCCCTTGGTGTTTGTTCCCTGTTTAAGTTTGGTCTCCTTATGTTGATGTATTGGACGGAGAACATATGGGCTTGTTATGTTGCCTACATAGTTTTTATCTTCCTTTATAACTTCGTCATCACAATTACACAGTAAGTTAAATAAGGTAATGTCACTTTTAATTTATTGTTCTGTGCATTTTAGGTTAACACTAACAAATGTTTCATATTTTTACCAACGCTACCAAAAAACAATATTCTAAAATAGCTTAATGTTAAGCAACCTATATTTCAGGTTTCAGTTGGCTGTTGGTTTAACAACACAAAGGTTCGCTTTGGTTTTTGGTGTAAATACATTTGCAGCTGTGGCACTCAATACAGTTCTAACAATCATACTCATTGACCGTGCAGGCCTTGCACTGAACGTGGAAACACAGTTTATCATTTACAGGTAAAGTTTGGCAAACAAGATACATTTAGTTTGTACTAAAATGGTTGGGCATTCCATGCCAACTTGCTGTATTGTGCTTACCTGAGCAAAAATTAAAGCAACAATGGTTACAACATCATATTTGCCATTAACATACAACATAAAATTTTAGTGTAAGGGTTTTAGCATTTTCGCTTGCAATAACTGACATTACATTTTTGGTAGTGGATTTCTATTTGGGCAGATTTTTTTTATCAAAAATGTGCTAACAACACCAAAGTTTTGCATTTTCTACCCCATATTTAATGTGACAGCATAAAAATAATTAGACCAAGTGTTTTACAAGACAGTTGTCCTTGTAAATAATACAAAAACTTGGTGTTTGTTTTATGTATCACAAAATGTGTACTTAACATCTTCCAATGTGAATTTTAATTGGACGACATTATAACCATAAGCAATCCATTATTGAATACTAAGGTTAATCTTGGGATACCCCACTAGAATATGTGCACCATGTAGTAGGCAGTGCCTGGGTTGCTCCGGTGGTAGAGCATCAGCCCTAAATAGGTTCCGTCATCAGTTCCATGTTTAGGAAGCCGACTCAGTTTCATTTAACTCCCTAGGTCTGGTGTACTGTAGCTTAAAAGGAGATTTTCAAGCTCAAAAAATAAACAGGCAAAGCATGCTTGCAATTGTTTACTTAAGTGACTTTTTACTTAAGTGAGCAATTATGAATTACTAGGTGTTTACGATTTGCACCCATGATAAATAGTAATGTTTGAGTAAAAATCCTTGAACAGTCAACACCTAAATGCTACTTTTATTTTTCAGTGGATATTTTGGAGTAATTTCCATTATATTCCTGGGACATGGAATATATTATTTGGTCAAGAACGGATGTAGTAACAAGCCTCAAACTGACACTAACCAGGCGTCTGAAAATGCAGAAACATGAATAACAGAAAACATAACAAACATACATGCTTTAAAAGGCCAACATTGTGTATGTTTATGGTCACTCACTCCTGTTCCTGGCTAACTTGTATACTTTGATTCCTCTGTCATACTAAATTGACTAATGGTTTCTAAACAGAAAACTTATTTTGGTGATTTCACACACACATAAATGGCCTGCACAAATATGCAAAGCTTTTCCAAAGCAAACGTTCCCTCAATGCTTTCTTTAATAGTGCTTTATTAAAATGGTGGTGCTGTTAAATTGTATATAGTAGCAAGGATGACAGTATAGTATAGTATGTTGGTTTGATCTGCAGTGTAAATCACCAAAGGCGTGGTCCTGTGGTACGGTATGCCCTTCTCAAAAGGTTTGTGCTCCCCACAATTCAATATTAGCTGTGTCATACTGCCGTCCTTGTACATTAGGAAAGAAATCACCCAGTTAGAAATGGCTACACAATATAGCATCATTTTAGAGTATTGAGCTTGATTTCTACTCGTTGTGCTATATGCAAGTTTTTTTTACAATAACATTGTTTTGNACTGATGACACAACTCCATGACCATATCTACCAGCTGTGAAAGTTTCAACCAAATCCGCCAAACATTTCATGCCAAAGTACATAGACATAGTGCAGGGAAATATTTCACCCTTTTGGGGGCTAGCGGGGTAACCATTGGGGCTATGGGGTCAATCGAAAAGGACGACACACCGCCTTGACCATATCTACCAGCTGTGAAAGTTTCATCCAAATCCATCAAACATTTCATGCCAAAAGTGCGTGGACAAGCTCCAGGGTAGAAAAAAGAAAAAAAAAGGAAAAAAAAGAAAAGAAAAAACAAACAAAAAAAACAAACAGAGTGAAAACAATATGTGTCCCCATCAGGAAGGGGACCCATAATGACAGTATGAACCAACAGGCATACATTGTGCAATTTGATGTCAGGCCACTTGGATTTGATCATTTCACCAACCCACACGAACAAAAAAATGCTGAAAAATCGACGCCTATGAATACAATATATGCAATGCATAAATAGAACTCAAGTAAAAAAAGATATTCTAAGTCTATTTTTGTTCCTAGTCAAGGATTAACTGATACAATTACATAAACTACATTGAATCAGGTTTTACATTGACAATATATTTACTTAGGTGATATAAACATTGCACTCTACCCACCGCGGAATGATTGGCCTCGAGTAAAGCTTTGACACCAACTGATGTTATGCCATCTTTGGGAACCCAAAGCAATTCAAGTTTGTTTAAACAACCAGACAGAGCAACTGCCCCTTCATCGCCAAACTTGTTGCCAGGAAGCGACAACATGGTCATCTGTAAAAAAACAGTAACAACTTATAAGTTCCGCAATGCCAATTCACATACAAAACAAGGATTTACATTTGCTACATTATTTACATTTGGTCCAAAGTTACTTAAGTGTACCATGGTGAGATTGTTTCCCCACAAAAAAAGTTGTAGATTAGTTGAGGGGCACTGTGATGTGTGAATATATGTACAGAACAGTAGCAGATTTTTTTAATTAACTTTGCATGAATTGGTCAATTTAATAATAGAGTTGGCGGAAATGATTTTATCAAACTATGACACACTCTGCAAGCTTTAGAGAGCTAGAAAGTCAACTGCTGGGTCAAACACATAAAACAATGCAGCACAATGGCAATTAGGGCATATTGTACAAAGTATAAAATTCTGGCTATAACTCAGTATAATGCCTATTGCAGGTCTAGCATACTGCGATTCATGCATGAGTGTGCCATTATCGTTGGCCTACATAAAAGTTTTAGGGCTGATCATAGTGTCAAATATGTGCATCCATATAATTCACAGTTGAATACAATAGCTGACATGCACAGCAGGCAGCAGTGATTTGACTTTCGGCAGGATTACCACCGAGCATGCATAGCTCAGTTGGTGGATCGCCAGTCCCTGTCATGGGTTCAAATCCCACCGTAGGCTAGATATCTAGCCATGCCTTGCTGACTGGAAATGCTTTGATGGGAGACTACGATTCGTTATAATTCCCCTTGCGGGCCCGGTGTACTGCGATACAAACTATAAAATTCAGACATTGTTTTTGCACTGATGTACCATTATCGTTGCACAAACGTTTTGTTAGTGCTGCATGCAATATGAAAAAGGTTTACTCTTTTCTGACTAGCGGGGTAACCACAGCGGCCAAGAGGTCATAAGAAACAGAAAGCACACCTCCATGATCATATCTAACAGCTGTGAAAGCAGCATTTTTATGGCAAAAGTGTATGGACTACAAAAAAAGGTAAAAAGAAGATAGAACTTTACAAAGACAACAAGACAGTATACTATAAAATGGGGGTCTCAAACTCAAATGTCATCGAGGGCCATAAAAAACTTTAAAGTAACTCAAGGGCTACACTATGGAAAGTTGTGCTGCAGTAATTTTGCAAATGTCAATCACTACGCTTGCTCTTTTTATCAGCATAGGTAATTTGCAATTTCGCACAATTTTTTTTTGGATACAACTATCATGCCTCTTTAATACTGATAGACCAAAACAAGCCGATCAACAGAAATATAGCAAAGTAAGAGTCGGCTGTGCAGCCACCTTTAGGCCTATTTATAAGGGACAATGGCACTTCAGTGACGCAACAAATACAATAGTTGGTTTTTATCAGTTAGTGCTAGTACACCTTTATCCCTAAAACCTTGCATCTATTTCTAGCTATTTGTACTTCGGAATAAATGTTTTATGTTGACTCTCTGGGAGGCACTTTAATCGGCCTCAAGTGAAACAAATCACTGGAACTTTTAAAATGCTTCGTGGGCCACACAAAAAAATGTGGCGGGCTGCGGGCTGCGTGTTTGAGACCCCTGCTATAAAATATAAAACAACATGAAAAGTTTTCAAATATAAATGTACATACCGTTTTTTCACGAGATTTCGTCTCATTAGACAAAATTTTTACACGGTCATCATTTATATCAGAGTTGTCAATACAAAGTCCTTGTGTCTTGTGAACACATTTGGCAAGCAGTAGAAAATTAGCAGTAGAACCAATTGTGTTGCCACCAATACTTAATACCTTCAACTGTTTAAGTATATTTAAACATAATGCTTAAAACTACCTTAGTTTTAGAAAAAAACTTTGGTAACAAAATAAAGAATAGCTATAGAATCATATTCTCCAAAAAAAAAGCATAATCAGATTATTTCACAAATGTAAAATTAACTATATTTTTTATGTGACTTTTAATGTCCTTTTTTTGCATAAGTTTGTTACAACTTGAATCAACTAGTAATGATATGCAAGCATATTTACATTTTTGGGATTGGCACTCAAGCATTTATGCTGACGAATAATTATGATAAATTCCAATGTAAATCAAAGCAGGCTTGGTGTCTGCATGAAGTAGTGTATACACATATGGCAGAAAAACATTATGGAAATGGGCAAGCTCCTTCCTGGGAGATCGGAATTTTTTTGGCTGTTTGTGTAACAAGTGGACACAAAAGTCGAAAATACATATTATGGTGGAACAACTGTGCCAGCTTCTATTGGATTATTATTTCTGTTACATATAGCAACTTAAGGGAATTGCCAAAAACTAGCAAGAAATGTTTGTTAGCTTACCAGGAAATTTGCATTTTTCTCAGCCTTTAATATTTTAACTGGTAATAGAATTATATTTGAACAACTAATTTCAACTTACCGGTTGATTTAGGTTTGAGACGGCAGCAAACAACGGTTGCATGTCTGTACCAGTCAAGTTACATTTATTTAAATACACTTGACATATGTTGTGAAGACAAGATGAGACATGATTGACACCAATCAACCCAATGTCGTTTCTGCCCAAACTAAACATGTTCATCTGTAAGGAAAGAAACAATTGTAAAACTTTTTCATTCAGTAACAAGTGTTAATAAAGCATTTTACAAACGAAAAAGCTTGCAGGAATTTGCTTCAAGTAAATGTCAATGTTTAATATGCATTTTTTGCTCAAATTTTACTGCTGATAGTTGTATGAAATGTTTTGGAAATAGGTGTGTCTGCGAAATTCAATATTTGACACAAACCGATCCAAAAGTAAACTATTAGATCTAAAATAATCATATAAGATTTGTCTGGGCTAGTATCTATGTGCACATAGCAGAAAGTTCTTATAAGTGGTTTCCCAGATAATGGAGTGTTTTTAATGCTTACTAACTAAGCAACCAACGCGGAGCTTAAGAGGCATTTTCTGCAACTGGTTAAACCATTATAAAAAAACAACACAAATGACAGGAAATATTACACTAACTTATTGGCTTTTTTCGCTGGCGGATTTCAGAGCACATTTCATTGGTTAAACTTTGTGTGAAACCATTATAAAAAAAACAACACAAATGACAGGAAATATTACACAACTTACTGGCTTTTTTCGCTGGCGGATTTCAGAGCACATTTGTTTAAGACCAACACCATTGACTGAACATTCATTTAACACTATTGAATTAAGGTTATGAATACTTGGTGCTAAATCATCCAACGCCCTATGTGACATTACATTCTGGCTCAAATCCAACATTTCCATCTAGAGAACAATTGTTAAATTCAAATTAGTTGTATTTGTTCGGAACACATTAAACCAATGAAATCCGACAAATTTTTACTATGTCGCTGCAGACACAGTTCATAAACTAATATTTTGCTTTAACATTTTTGTGCAAAAGAATATTACTTCATTACGCCAAATCTACTGAAGATTGCACAAAGTAGACTAGATGTCTTTAAAAAAACATGTATACAAGAATTTTTGAAAATGTATCAATCACATTTATTTTTTCTGTCAAACATGGAATAGAAAATCACACAATAAATGAAAAAATAAACTTACATTTGTATCACGTTTAATTACACCATTACTTATTAAAGTAAAGTCATTATCCTGCAGGTTGCAGTCATCAAGACCCAAGACAGCAACTGCATCAATGATTTTTTCCAGGTACTTTCCAGCACCTTTTAGGTCATTATTTGCCAAATCTAGATAGGGCAACTATAACACAAAGTTTGTTGTAACAAAACAGCTTCACAATGTAACATTTTTCATGTACAATATTGTGTAATTGTAAATTTGGCATTTGTATTAACATTTTTATTAAAATTGCTTCACTAAAATGCATAATTTTTACTATTTTCCCAGTTAGTAAAAATATATCTGACAAAACATAACCACCCATCTTTTGTGTTTTACAAAATAAAAAAAGCACAATACATACATGGATTTTTTGATCTGTAATAGCATCACTCAAACTTTTGACATAATTAATTGAAAAATTGCAATCCTTTATTGTCAGTTCAATTAGGTCAGAAAGCATTTCCAAAATTTGACAAAAAATCTTTGACAAATCTACATTTTTTATATGCAACTTTGCAACCTGTCAACATTAAGAGGTGCAGTTTTGTAAATGCATAAACCTTGCTATTAATGCACTACACTGGTTCTCCACAAAAACTGTTAGAGAATTGTAAAGCCTAAAAACCTAATGTGTGCCTATGGCTATTAATTACCGTGTTGCCATCCTTCGAGGTGGTGCTTGTCATATTGCCATTGTAGCTACACTACGGCCCCTTAGTCCTATCTCTACAATGGATATAAGTTCAGTATCTTTCCTATAGGTATTATTGTTAATGGGACTCGGCCAGTTTTAGACTTTGAAACGAAAATTTGAAGCTAGGAAAAGTATACATTTGTATGTGTTTTTTATGCAACAAATACGGTTTTACCTTACACGAAAAAAATGACTTTTCAGTTTACTCTATTTACTTTGTGTTTTGATTGTTGAACAGTGGTCAGTAGTGTAGGTAGTCCTGCTCCAATAAATGTGACTTCCTCAATCCAATCTCCAATATTGAGCGTAAGTGGTTTATCAGCAGACGTTATAACACGGCAGAAACAAATCACTTCATGTGGAAGAATTTCGTTTGATAGAAACAATTGACTCGGTAGGGAATTGGCGACAGACTTGGATAAGTCGTCATCTTGGGCCTCATATGCCCAGCTGCATATGTTGAAAACAGTGGAATCCTTTTCTCTGTACGTAGCTTCAGTTGCAAGACCCCGTGATTTCTGACTGGTGTAGTATTCAGTTGGTGTGACAGGAAAATCACCAAGCAACTTGTTTAACATTCTGGGAAGAAAATCAATAAATTTTGATTTTAAATGACTTTCTTTATCCTCGTAAGGACCAGAAAACAGAACTTTTAGTTTGGCCTGAGTTTGCTGTTGACAAAATCCAAACAAAAACCGGGTAACAACTTCCCAGTGACCTTCTTGCAGCAACTCTTCGATCATGGAGGATAATTCTTCTGTAGGTGCAAACACCATGAGATGAAGTGCCGCTAAAAACTCCTGCCATGTGGCATGAATGAAGAAATAAGTTGAATTGCCATCCAAAATAAATAAACCGGGTTCTTGTGGACTTTTCGACTGAACACACAAAAATGGTTCAATAGACTTCAAATTCAAGCCATTTTTAGCTAAATCATGTTTTTTGAACAGAAACTGATGATTTTTAACACCATTAAATGCAAGATTGGCCAAATTTTTGATGTTGGTTACATTTGTTTTAAATTGGGGACACATTTGCCACTGACATAATTGTTCGACAAAAACATCAGTAATAGAGACTTGTTTCTCAAGTTGTTTGTTTGACTCTTGATTTCCAAGCATGTAATGCATAATCATCTTGCAAAACATTGGAATAAAGCACAAGGCAGATATGGTGGGTTGTGTTTCTAGCACTTTGTGCACAAGTTTTTGTTGCTCCTCTGTTTTACAGTTCTGTTTGCAGAGAAGAATCTGAGATTCCTGACTGAGACCTAAAACCTGTGCCATGAATGAAGGCTTGCATTCAGGCTGGAATTTCTGGAATGCAACTGGTCGCGAAGCAATAAGCTTTTTAGCATTGGGTAGAAGGTGACAGTTTAGAAGGTTCATTAGTATGTCATAAGCACTTTCCTTTTCATCACACAGTTTCACTGCAGATGGGAATTCAGAAAACTGTCCCTTATGTTTGGCTTCATCGAGTCCATCAATGATGATTAATGTGTCTGAGGAATTCTCTATTTTCTTTAGTATTGACTTATCAGATTCCAGAATATGCTCATAGCCATAAACAGTAGATGCAAGGAGAAACTGAAGGACATTGTATTTTTTCTTGTTTCTGAAGTTAAGATCTCTGCTTGAAATGTAAAACACGAATGATTCTGGGTGTGACTTAATCCATTGTTTAAGAACTGACTTGCAAAATGTGGTTTTGCCGATTCCAGCCATTCCAGTAAGACCAACAACATTACGATGCAATTTGATGTCTGTTTCACGTGATGATTTTGCCCTCTCATCACATACAAGGGCTGCAACTTTGAATAAGTTATCAGCAGTTATATTGTTATTGTCAGATTGTTTTCTAAACGACCAGCTGCTGGCATTTCCAAACTTTTCTGGGTTTGCATTTTCTTGTTGTGTTATTTGTAAAGGGACAGGTTCTTGTAGGCCGAGTTTTGCTGTTACAGATGTTTTGCACGCATCTTTGAGTTTACGTATTTCCTTTTCTGAAACATTTTTTTAAACAACTGGTTAGCTTTAACTCCCTGTAGTTGGGATATTAAATACAAATTGTTTTGTAATGTAGCAATGTCATTAACCCTTCCCTGTGTTGTAGTGATGGAATAGTTAAAGACATATTTAAAATTTGAAATGTGTTACTCGAACACTAGCTTGTAGAAGAAATCAGACAAAATCAATAAAAAATCTGGTTTTGTAGACAATTAAGTGTATTTGTTCCTTGGGTAAACTGGAAATTAGGGGTGTTTGGTATGTTGTAATGTTTTTTTTAAAACATTTTTATTATTTAGCACCTTTAGGTATAGACTTAAAGTCAACATTTAGACATCTTTGCAGCAATTTTGAGAGAAAAGGAAACAAACAGCCAAAGAGCTCCTGAAGAAAACTGCATTTGTTTCTAATATAATTCCTTGAGTTAGCAGCATTTGGCTTAGTGTGCCTTTCCTTTTTGGCTTAGTGTGCCTTTCCTGCACCACATGTTGTCACTAACACTTTACTTGGACAAAATTAGTTTGTAGTTTTTTCGGCCATTGTCAATATTCCAAACTTTACTTTCATTTTCATGTGCAACGTGCCACAATTTTGCCACAAACCATCATTATCTTCAAACGGTAAAAAAGGTACAACCTTGTTCGGATAATTCCTCATCTTGGGATTCTGATGAGATTTCAGAATCCGATTTACCACTGCTTGAACCAGTATCTGTTGAACATCAAAAAATTTGACAAATTTTTCCTAACCAAACAAGAGCAAACCAGCATCAGACAAAAAACAGAAGAAAATAACATGTGTTCCCTCTTCAGGAGGGGATCCATAAATAAAACTAATGATGCCAGGTTTTCTCAGTTAGTATATGATGTGCAACTTGCGTGCAAGTACAACCATAAATTAATAAAAAAAACGTTTCACACATCCAAAAGGCACATTGTGTACTGAAGGATTGATATATTGCAACTCGAATTCACATTAACTATCAGCATAGCAGCACACAATGTCTGGGTGACAAGTTTGGCATTTTTGTCATAGATTGGAAACCCATGTGCCAGTAACTAGCATAGACAAATGAAAATACTTTGAATAAAACAAACAAAACCGCTGCCTGTTGTAATTGCTAAAAAAGGTTAGAAATATATGGAGATGTATCTCAATTGTCTTGCACAAAATAAGAAGGTGCCAAAAGCAGTATCTTAACTGGAGAGCTGCTGTTCTTTACATTGTCATTGGACATACACTATGAACCCTTTAAATGGTATTTTTCACAAATAGCATCACTTATTATATATAACATTGGATGTATATTTATTACCCGCATTACATTGGGTCTCTAATTTCTTTGGCATTTTATTACACGATTGATTTTGTGAGCATAAACATATGAGTTCCAACAAACAGGCAATTGTTAATTGGTAATAGAGCATGGTCAAAAAAACGTTACCTTTTGGAATCCACCAAATAATTTCCAATATCATCTCAATTACAATCTCTATGTCAAAAGCATGATTTCAACCCTATAGCCACACTTTATTCTTAACAGTTTGTTAAGTAAACTTTTTTGTTTTAGTCAGCGAAACACCTGCCTGGACACCCAGAGTAAGTTTATGTGTTGAGTAGTATCCAATTACTAAGTAGAGTGCTGGTTGGATCGTAAACTTGTCAATCAGTCCATTATTGTCAATTTGTGTTTGTGGCACAACAGTCAGCATTTAAACTAGTGATGTACCGAAGATTCGGTTTGCCAAATTTATTCAGCCGAATCAGTGCGACAAAGATTCGGTTACGGTCGAAAAATTTGTTGGTAGTTTGCCTACCCCCTTGAACTCCCGCTAGTTACGCCCTTGGGCATGATGGTAGTCAAATACCTTGAGATGAAGATCCACCTTTTGATTTAGGATTGTAAATCTCAGGAGCAACAAGGTCAAGTTTTCTGAGGGCTTCTGCAATCTTTCTCAGTTTTGCTGAAAAAAAAGAGACTGTTATAAAACTTGTTGCGCCTAATGTTATTAGTGTGAAGTGTCATGGATTTAGGCCAGATTCTCAAATATAATGCAACATCACAAACTCCTTGCTTACTAAATACCCTTCAAAAGCAAAACTTTTCACTTAATTTAGAAATTGTTTAGTTATTTCACCCATTTTGCGGGTAACAGCCGAATCTACGAGGTCAAACAAACCCATTGATGAAAAACTGTTGTCAAAAATACATCTTTTTTATTGTTACTCCCAAAAATGTTAAGAATACATGTCACTGAAATAGGGAACCTTTTAAACTAATATGAAATATCACAATACTTACTTAGATTGTTTGCTCTCACCCAAGTTGACAACATTTGATATTGTCGCTCTGAAAAGTTGCCCTTGTGGTCACATTCAATTTGTGCCAATTGGCGGTCAGTCAGATTAAATTTTAATCGAGCGATGTCATGTTTTAAAAAGTCATCATTTGCATAGTGACCCAAGAAATCATACAAAAACCAAGCGCGGTTTCGATCTGAAAATCAACAACAAATTTAAAATTTTATCCAATTATAATCAGATTAAAATCTTACAAAATCTATCTAAAATCTAAGCTTTCGATCCAAAATCAAAATCAAATTTAAAATTTTCTCCAATTACAACCAGATTAAAATCTAAACAATATGTTAAGTAACTTGTTAAGATTTTGGGGGCTTTAAATAGTGAAACCCAATATCCTTTTATGCAAATGAGGGTGGGCTTTGAGACATGTACATTCACAACAGCAAGGACACATTCAAAAGATTGCAAGAAATAAAACAGTGCTGTTTCAAAACATGTTTTAAAACCCAATGCTCAATACTAATAACAGGCCTCCAAAACCAGGAAATTTTCTGATAAACAGCTAGTCTGTTTAAAATTTACCCTTCTTTTTGGCATAAAGTACCCCTGCAAAAACTTTGCTTTTATCAAAAACCCAGATAAGTATACAATATGTGCATAGGCATCGATTCCCGGGGTGGAAGGTATGGCGCCACCCCATTGGAAATTCCTAGGGTGGCAGACATGTTAAAATTTCTATGCCACCCCAGAAATTTTCTGGATTTGTTATTATATTCTTGCTTTTCAAGCGTATGTTGCCTGCGCTGACATTAAGATTTTCTGACAGCTTGTTTTCATCACACCTGTGCGAGGTGAGCGACGTAAATTTATTTCGTTCGTTAAATGATGCAGGAGGAGGTTTCATTTTGCTTGTCTTTTGTGCTATGTCCTGTGTCTTATGTGTCTATAGCAATAGTATTAGCACTAACAGACACTACGATCATTTGTCTGACAATTTACCACTCCAAACGGAAAAAAAATGACAAAAAAAATTGACGCCTGTGAACATAGGCACCGAGTAAGCGGTGGTGAGGTGGCGCGGTCACCTTGGGGTTTTTAGCCACGATGGCCGCCACCTTGCTTTTTTCCATCTGTTTGTAGCAATCTCACAAGTTTGCCAATATTTGCACAGAACAAGGACATAACAAGCTTATTCATAAGGTGTCAAAACTAAACACATACAAATAGTGAAAAGCTTTGGCATTTTACGTTATTTATGGCATCAAACTTGCGATTGTTTACTGGTGAATACTCAACCATTGTTACATAACAATACGGTTATACTGCAATAAAAAATGATCAGAAGCAATATTTGACGCAACGCTTGCCTTAAAATAGCAAAATGCTTTATCAAAATGTTTATATTTACAAGTGTTAAGCGTTAACTAAGCAGTATGCAAGAACAGCAATGTAGACATAGATTTTCGACTAAAAGTCGTAACGACCTCGTGGCTACATTCATCCGAAGTTTTCATGCATACGGTGAACCACAATGCATTTGTAACTTTGGAAAGTCTTGAAAGAAACATCTTAAGGGCCATGTGACAAAACATGTAAATACCTGTGACCCAGCAATAAACTGCGCTTTTGCTCCAACGTGTGACCGCATAAGTTTAGTTTGATCAGCGCAGTGCACCAGTTTGGTATGATTTGTACGTAATAAATTTTTGTATGAACGAAGTGAATACCCAGCCAGGGAAGTGTTATAGTAACTGTCACATGTCACAATACCTTGTGACGTAAATCTGTCACCTTGCATTTTTGCAAAACTCGGCGCCTATGCCTATAAATATGTGGTAACAATTTGCCATGTCGATGAATGACCACTAAGGATTGGTATGACTTACTTCTTACAATACACTTTTTCACATGGTTGTCTGCTAAAACTTCATCAATTTTTTCATTTCTTTTTTGGTTGTTCACTTCATTTTGTACAAGTATTTCTATCCCCACATCAAATTCATTGTTTTTCTCTATTGTGGTTTAAAAATAACATAAGTAAAGAGATATGGTTAAGACAGTGGTCACTTTGTGGCATTAAAAAAGACTGTTAAAAACAGCCTCTATTATTCATACAAGTAACACAGATTTTTTCATTACCCAGCCATAATGTTTGCTGGTAATTAAGTTAAACTTAACCAGGAGACCTACAAAGTCTGACAGGCCAAGGTTATTGCAAACTGAGATGATACATTTATGTTCAGACATTTAGCCAAAAAAAACTAGAGAGGTGGCGTACTCCATATTTTTATTCCACATACACTACCACCCCAAATTGATGTTTTCCACATGCACCATTTCCTTCATTATGTTGGATATATATTCAATGTCTGCATAGCATTGGGTCCCAAATTCCCTTGGCATTTTAAAACATGATTGTTTCTGCTAGCATAAACATATGGGTCCCCACACACATTAAGTTTCTGCATAGTAGCAATGTTTTAGGATGTGATCAGTTTAAAAATCGATGGGAAAACAAAAAGTNTTCCACATACACTACCACCCCAAATTGATGTTTTCCACATGCACCATTTCCTTCATTATGTTGGATATATATTCAATGTCTGCATAGCATTGGGTCCCAAATTCCCTTGGCATTTTAAAACATGATTGTTTCTGCTAGCATAAACATATGGGTCCCCACACACATTAAGTTTCTGCATAGTAGCAATGTTTTAGGATGTGATCAGTTTAAAAATCGATGGGAAAACAAAAAGTAAAGATTTCCACGTATATTCTAATCAAATCATTTTTACATTATGCCAATTACAATCTTACTGTAAACAGCACAATTTAAACCCCACAGCACCACTTGTCGATAGTTTGACCTACAGTAACTATTAGCCGAGCCGCAACAAACTTTTAACGAATCTCTTCAGCGCAGTTTCAGTAATACGCTACAAATTCAACAACAACATTACGCTTCTTAACCAACTAACCATGTGCTTACATGCTTTTGTACAATAGAGTAGAACTGTAAATGAAAGCAAAGTTATTGTAATGTATCACGTTTTCAACGTTATTTAGCAGAACCATTTCAGTTTACGCTACGCAATCACCTAAATCAGTGATGTAATATAAACAGCTGAGCTTCATCCGTCATAAAACAAAACGATTAAAATGAAACGCCCACCTGGCCGCACCCCATAAACGCCCGTTTATGTGTGAAGTAGCAGCCTGTGACCAACCACTGAGTGTTGCGCTGCTTCAGTCGTAAAATCATCAATCACTCCCTTGCGTCAGGTCATTTTGCATTTGGAGCAAAACCGCCAGCTGTTATACACGTATTTGTGGCTGCAAGGGTAAATAACTTACTTTGTTAAATATTGCCGTTTTAAAAATTTTACATTTTTGAGGCCTGTGGGTGAACTGATGAGCGAATTGGGGTAAAAAGTTGACAGTGCACACCCCCCCCCCCCCCCCCCTCATGTGTGAAAATTTGAAGAAATTTGGACAACTCTTCATGCTTAAAACGTGGGAACAAACTCGTGTTAGACAAAAAAAAATACAGAGTAAAAACAATATGTGTCCCCTTCGTGGAGGGGACCCATAATTAACCTTTTAATTTGGTCCAGTATGGAGTTAAAGAATCTTCCTTTTTAAGAAATCGATCCACAGCAATATCTGAAAACCCAAGTTTTCTCAGATATTCTGGCCAATTGTTATGTAATATGTCAATTTTAGATAATGTTGTTGCAGTGATCCATGCCTCATTTGCAGAAACTTTTTTTAACCTGTGGAATAACGTATTGAAAAAAGTTAAAGACTTAATGTCAGTTTTGTACCAAACTTCACACAAATATTGCATATTTCTAGAAAAGAGTTTCAATATAGCAGTTCACAAAAACGATGGTTAATACATTTTACGAAAATAAAAAAGCAAATCTATGCACTCTACATGCTTGATTAGTTAAATTTGATCTGCACCACTTGAAACCAAAACTTTGCCTGACAAGGTTATTGCTTATTGTTTATGTTTACTCTGATGATAAATGTTAACATGTTCTGCAAAACTAACTGCATTTCACCCATAAAGCAACAATCAATCAACATTTACCTTGTTTTTAACATGGCACCATGAAGTTTTGAAACAGAATAAGTATATCAGTCTAAAATCTAAATAGTATCAATTGAGTTCAATGGAGAAGATTCTGTGGTAGTGACATGTGACATGTGACATTAAATCAAATCAACAACTCTGAAGTCGCAGCTGAAGATCACTGAAAACACAAAATATAAGGGCTATATTCCAGTGTAAAGGCATAGCAGACAGTCAGACTAGCATATATTTGCCCAAAGGGATGCAGTCGGCTGTTAATGAAATGACACAATTGCGCTGGTTTAAACAATTACAGGCAGGTATTTGTTTGGCATAAAGCACAAAGAAATTGTCTCTTATTGTGACGACATTTAAATCTCAATCGAACAAAATACTACAACCTTGTTAGGGCCGAGACTACATAGTTAAACATTTATATTTATGATGACGTTAAGTTAAACGAAAAAGTTAAAACACTTACTTATTTTTTTATTTTATTACAATTAATACATCCCCAACCCTTGCCATAAACTACAATAAACATTGGTTAATCTGGATTTGGTTTATCCAACTTTAGCCTACTTCAAAAAAAACCTGAAAGAACTAATGATTTGAATTGTTTTGCACTGTACCAATAAATTGGTT
Organism: Phallusia fumigata; assembly: GCA_008931825.1. Taxonomy (NCBI): domain Eukaryota; kingdom Metazoa; phylum Chordata; class Ascidiacea; order Phlebobranchia; family Ascidiidae; genus Phallusia; species Phallusia fumigata. The sequence goes on from QXVZ01033815.1 coordinate 21,522, forward strand.
TTCTTTTAAAAGTGTTCTATCATCATTGAGTCGCTAATGTGTTAAATTAAGTGATTTGTTTTATTAAGGTCCCACCCAAATAAATTTAGCATTCTTTTGTAATGCAGAAAATAAAAGGAATACTGTATATTATATGCCTTAACTTGAATTTATACACTCAACATCATTTTTATGTTCGGAACTACCCCAGATTAGCAACCTCCTTACCTGTATAGACACAAGCTTGCAACACTTCCATCGCCAAAACAAAATGAGAAAGTCAAGTCACTGAAGGGAACCACAGTGTATAGGGAACCACAGGGTAACCTGAGACCTTGAGGTAAAGAGCAACCTGCATGGAAATAAGGTTCAACACAAAAGAGCATCACTATGTAACAAAAGGGTGAGGCTAAAATAGAAAGGTTTTTAATTTATAAAACAATTACAATCATATGTCCTGTGTAAAAGGATCACCTTGTATTTTGACATTATACAAACTCCAGTTGTTCCACTGTACAGGGGATATACAGTATCCCAAACAAACCTAAAAGAATGTAATTCAAGATAGCAATATTCCCCACATTTTTACACAATGTAATTTCATCACAACAAATATGTATGTTTTTTAAAGTACTGCTTTATAATTGACACACAGTTTTCTTGACATTTTATAACATATATAAGTGTTTTTGAAGGCAATTGGCCTGGTTTAATACGTTATGTTAACTGGTACCAATGGTAGTAAGTAGCACATTTTCTACATACAAAAAAGCAAGGGATGTTTTATCATTGGCATTTGGGGAATAAGCATGCTTTGAAGCAGTTGCAACTTACCCCATGTTCTGGGTACAAAAAACATAATGCGAGTATCAGTTACATGATTTCATGTGCCAGACTTATTAGCCTGATCTCCAAAAGCAAGAAGAAATAAATGGCATCACAGCTTTGTTCTTGTCCTTCATCTCTCTCTGTTGTCTATTCATTGGCCTAGGATGAGGAATTTTATGCACATGGTCCACAAAGATACACCCACAAGGCTAATGGCTTTATAGTCAAATCCGCACAGTCTGAAACAAATGTTTAGAAATCCTTATGAAAACTCTGTCTTGAACTAAGTCAGTGGTCCCAAACATTGAGTTAAGTCAGATGAATTTGATGAGTTAAGGGAAGAAATTTCCACCTTAGAGTTAAGTTATTCATTGTAAGTGAAGTGTTTCTTTTTAGGCAGACCAGTGGTTCCACACCTTTTAATATTAACTTTTATCACTTCTTGTCTAGTAAGGGAGGAACAAAAAAGTTCCAAAACAAGGAAAGGCAACAAAAAAAGGTTGGATACCACTGCACTAATACTTTTGAAAAAACATCCCTTTTAAGCAAGGTAGACCACAATAATCAAGCAAACCAATGAATAACAAAAAAAGGAATTTATAGTAGAAATAGCAAAACATAGCAACACCCATCTTTGTTCTTTAATGCAATATCTCAAAAACGACAAATGATATGGGAAAAAACTAAGTGATGTCAAAACCCCCAAAATGTGGCAGTTACATTGGGCGAAAATGCTGATAAAGTTGCACTGCAGCTGTCGAGGCCCTTTAATTGTTTTTATTAAAAAAAATAATATATTGGAAAATAGAATCTCAAAAGAGCATAGAACTTAAAAACCTACTTAGTAACCTGTTTTTGAACTCATTTTTGTCACTTTTTTCTGTGCCAATAGCAGTTTCACATATTTATAAGAGTAGTCTTTTCTGGTGAACTTTGTTTATCTCCAAACTTGCCTTTTAAAGTTCTGCAGTAAAGTCGGAAATGACTTCTTTCAGACAAAAATCTGAAATGATCATAACTTGGATGATAAAAACAACATATTTTATTTGTTTGTTTCAATTTTAGACCTTCGGACATGGCGCCAAATAAATTTACAACAAATCATGTCAACATGTAAGCTTACCTGCAAACACACCCTTTAACTGGTATATTGGGTCCTTGCTGTTATCCTGAATTTCAAACGATTTCATTTACATGACAATAAACTGCTTTTAACAATCCTGCAAGCCAATAAAATTATGCTTTGTACAAAATAGGCAAAACAACACCAAATTTTTCGAAACAGGAATTTTTGTGAGATGAACTAAATCCATATGCATCAAAACTTCCAGTATTTCTGTAGTCAGTTAATATTTGCATATTTCAAAAAAGGTCTTAACAAATGCCTAAAGTAGTTTGTAACAAAAGCTTTAGACATGCAAATGTGGAAAGGTTTACATTTAAAACTGACAAATTCTAAGCAAACTAAAAGCATTCACATTTTTTTCCTAATCAAACCATATGAAGATTCTGCGCAAGCACAACTTTTTACACTGTATCAGCCCCTAAGCCTTTCGAAACCAAGACCTACAGATTATGCCAAATACAAATTCCAGCAAATCGAAGAAGACATGATCAAATAATAATTGCCACTACTTAAAAAACTATAACAGTTATTCATCTTTGAACTTTGCCGGTCGCTTTTCCACAAATGCCGACATTCCCTCTTTTCTGTCTTCAGTTGCAAATGTCCCATGAAACAACTTCTTTTCAAAATGGTTCCCTTCAGCCAATGTGGTTTCATAGGCTGTGTTCACAGCCTCTTTTGCAATTGCAACAATAAGCTTCGAATTTTTTGATATTTTTTCAGCGGTTTTAATAGCTTCATCAACGACAGTCTCTTTGCTGGTCACTTTGCTGACA
>QXVZ01033816.1:0-25732 GCA_008931825.1 Phallusia fumigata
AAACAATCTCCGTTCCGTATTTACATAGTTTGACCACAATCGTAAACCTCCAAAAATCCACTGCGTATGACATTCGGGTGAGCAACTTTCTACTTGTTAGGAGATCAAAAACACTGCCACTGACAGCACAAGATTTCTATGGAACCTAACAAAAAATAGTATCATGTGAAATCTTATAATTGCCTATTGCACTCATTCAAACTTACACAATAGTACGGTTTGGGAATATGTGTTACGCTATTTTCAAAATCAGGAACAATATACGTAATTCACAGTTCATAGTTTTAATCACCGGTTCAATCAACACAAACATCACATCCAATTCAAACGTAACAACTCCGGGTAATCCCCCCAATAGATGCTTTTCCGAAGGTAAACGAAAATGTTTGAACTGATACGTAAGAAGTATTTGGCCATATAACTTGTCGATGATTATATACTTAGCAATATTACCTAATCAGTAGCGTGTACTTATGTTAAAGTTCCATAAAGTTTCTTTGACGAGTTCCAAGTAATAGGTTGCATTGACTGTATTGGGGGCGATTTATGCTTTAAGTGTTTTAAAAATTTTTTATGTTCAGCAAATGCAAATACGTTAAGCTCTGGAATGATTGCTGGTCTTGCGATCGGAGTGTTGCTTCTGGTGATTGTTGTTGTTGGGGTGGTGGTGTTGATTGTACGTCGAAGTGACAGGTATGTCATAAACCATTACAATACATAACAAACCTATTCCTCTTGTTTTAAAAATTTTCTCGCGTATTCAAAGCGTTATCGAAAATTTTATTTGTTTTATTTCATTTGCAACAAAAGCGAAATTTGAAGAACGAAAGAAAGTGTAGCGTCATACATTTAAAAATGAAGATAAAATGTTGCCTGAATGATAGTCTAAGGACTATAACATAGTTTTGTTGTATTTATACATCCCTAGCAAGGGTCAACTTTTGCAAACAGGTAAATCGCCGGAGGAAAAGAAAAAAAGGGGGAAAAAAGAAACCTGGCCAAATAATGCACGCAACTTAACAAACACTAATAAAGAAACCAGCCCTTAAGCAAAAGTGATGTTTAATCGCTTTCCAAATATTTACACAACAATCAAAGCATCAGTTTGTTTTATGTTTCTAACAGGTCAACGCAAGGCAAACCTTTCGAAAATAAGGCACAATCCCCATATCAAGGAGCTGAAGGTAGGAAAACGTTTACAGGCACACAAGACAGAAAGTGATATCATCTTTTTCACAGGACCCACCACCAGCAAAACCGCATATGAACATGAATATGAAAACTTTCAAATGATCACACCAACAAATCCTTACCCCCTTTCCGAAGTCGTCAAATAATCAAGGCGTTTTGCCTGTTCTTTGCCTTTGACCTTTGCCAGTTGTCTACCTTTGTTTAGACAGCTTTTCAAAGGTTTATAATCTGCAAAGAAACTGCTTTACCTGTAAAAACTACGGAAATCTATTGAAGCGTGTGTGCTGCTGAGCAATAAACAAGATATCGTAAGATATCGTAATTTGCAGTTTATCGTTGTGCAATTTTGCACGTTTAAACGTCATTAATCGTGATTGCCATACTCTAGGTTTCTCTAATTTGGTGCTTATAGCATATAATGATGGTTGTGGCGGTTGGGACCTTTAGGGAGCTGTCTGCAAGCTCTATCCAATCATCCTTAATGTCAAACAGTTATCATCAAATCATCAGGTTTAATTATTAGGTTGGAAGTAAAATCATACGATATGTCCTCTTTATGTTGTGATACGGTACTAGCTATTGGTAACCACAATGTTTGACGACACATGCATCAACATTAGAGGTGGGTTTTGGAGGAAGGACAGACCGAGGCAGAAAGGTCTCAGGCCCGGGGTTTTTCAATNCCATGACTGATGACTCACAGATCAACACAACTCTGACTCAACTCATGACAGAGAAATACACAGCAGGTGTGTACTTGCCTCGGTAAGGAAAACAGTTTGGGAAATCACACCTTAGCTGATAGGAAATAAACTTTAGTCGCATTCTTAGTACCACCCCTTAGCTGGTGTGGGGGTTCAAAGAGGGTAGAAATCTTCTGACATAGACTCTACTAAAATCAAAAAATACAATACATACATATTGTTTCAGACTTGCAGCGGGTTTATGTTTTCTACCACCGCGTTGATCGCGACCGATACAAATACTCGTTCAATTCAACTGAAGATTCTGTCTGGTGGTCAGCTGACCGTTTGGGACATTTGTGGTATCTTGACTTGTATAAAAGGTGAAAAATGTTAACAATGTCGCGGACAGCTCAAGTTCAGCGTGTACCGTTACCATTTGGCAAAACCGCACAGGTCCTTACGAAGGACACAGGGCAATTATCACCCTTGAACAAAGAATCCCCAATAAGTGCTTTTTTGTCGGTTTTTGCATTTGAGGTGTTATGAACTTCTAAATCGACACGCGCAACTGTCATGCGAAAAAAATAGGCGAATAAGTGTTTAACTGGGTTTTCAAGATCAACTTGCTACATACTACATAATAAAATACAGCCATTTATTGAAAGCTAAAAATATTCGTCAACTTTACTTTAGCGACGGTGCAAATTCGACGAAAACAATTAACTTTTGCGATGCGCCCAAATGGGAAAAGAAGAAGTGGGGTGTTTTCGTTGATACTAACTGCGAATTATACAAAGGAGCACCAAGTGGTAAGTTAATAAAAAAAAATTTTTGAAAAGATTGCTTGTAAATTTCTCAAAAAGTAATGCAGATGTTCATAATCAATCATGACAAAAAGGTGAATATAATTGAGGTGTGTAAAAGGAAATAGATTGACAGTATATACAATCATTTAAAAAAAATATAAATAGAAACATGTATTGAATTCCTGCAGGTTGGAGAACAGTGTTTACCTTGTTTTCCAAAAAATCCCCACAACCAGGCCAGAATGAGATATATAGTTATCTCGGGGGCATAGGTTCAATGAAGTTGCGAAATATTAATGATTCGCATGGACAATATACATCCTACAATGGTTACATTCTAGCACCAAGTAAGATGTTTGTTTGAATAAATTTATCACATAAAATAAAATAAAAAGCACTACACACTTATAGATTCATAAACATATTATTTTAGATATTACCGTATTTGTTGGAGCTCGTTACAACACGTCGTTGCATGGTTGGTATTGGGGCGATGGATCTCAGGCAAATTTCCCCGTTTCCAACGTCACAACATGTCAGCAAGGAGCGTTGCATTATGGGATCGGGTGGGAGCAGTCAAGCATGAACTGCAGTGGGGAACCGGCTTACTACGCTTGCCAAACGAAACGTGAGTAACAAGTCTCCATCAATGCTACCGAATATTTTTATTTTGCTGCAAAGCTACTCACCTAATGTTGTGACCTAATTTTAATTCTCCATACTTCATGTTGTGACTCACTCTTCAGTCAGAGCTACTGTGGAGAAATTTCAATGCGATGCTTCAACTGTGGTGGTCACTTGGACTGGACTTGAACAAATTGTCAAGAAGAAAAATTTGGCAGCAATGGTAGTATTTAATTTTGCACATATCAACGCAAAATTTATTTGATGTAAAATGTTGTACTCAGGTTGAAGTTCATGTTTTGGGACTGAACCAAAGAACTTACGCACCGTATGCAGATTTATCGACAACCATCGCAAACTTAAATATTGCAACAAGTTATAAACTTAAGGTAAACGTTATATGAAAGGCGGAAAAAACAGAAATTTGTCAACCATGAAAGCGCCTTTTGTCTTTAGTTAAGGATTTTTTAACCTGGACTCTAACTTCGTGTATTATAGAAATAGAAAGGCTTTTATCAGCAACCACTATAATAAAATATTCCTAAAAATAAACCTGTGGGTTTGAAATAAACCTGACAACTTGACAACGGCCTTGCTATTGGCATTACGTCATTACCTTCTTTTTCAAATTAATAAAGCAAAACCCGATTAGAACTGTGGTAATTATCAATGCTGCTGCCGAACGGCATATATTTGCGGTAGAACATTTTTTGATGGCAGTGTCACGTCACGCATATGCGGTTTAGTGACTTTCGCAGTTCTGGGTGCCAGTGTGCTACCTTTGCAGTGATTTCTTGAGCAACTAAAGATATCGAAAATCTGATTAAACGCCCGGCGCCCTAACAAATTTCCCTTATTCGGGGTCGGCAGCGAACTTGTCAAACCAGAATAATTTTCACGAACAATTTAACTTTAGTTGCTTTAATTTAATGTCAATATTTACAGATCACCACAATGCTTACCGGCTGCCTGAACGCCACCGTCGCAACGTCTATACCAGTAACAACTTATGGAAACCCCCCATCGAGTTGCTATCCCCCTGGTTAGTGAAAGTGATAGATGAAAATCAGTCTGGTATTTTGCATTACAACGTTTAACAACATTTTTGTAGTAAATGCAACAGTAGAGATATTTCCATGCAACGCCTCAATTGTGGTTGTCAGTTGGACTGGACTTGATCAATTTATCAACAATAACGGTCTTACAGCGCAGGTACATATTGTGTGCTCTTTGTGTTATGAGCCTTTGAACAAAAGTGCATTTAAAAAATGTTGCCAATTTACAGAATATTCTGAAACAAACTAACCTATATCATTTTTCACCAAATACATACAGGTTGAGATTCATGTTCAGAGTTTGAATCAAACATACTCCGTTCCGTATTCAGATAATTTGACAACAATAGAAAATCTCCTCTATTCCACTACGCACAACATTCAAGTGAGCAAAATTTTATATTGTTAACTGTTAACTAACCTCCATACAACCCAAGAGTTCTAGATAAACTTTCACACACATATGCTATATGACTTCTTATGATCGTCCACGTTTGTGATCTTAACATTCTTTGATATTGTTTGACTGTAGCCCTTCATTGTATCACTTCTCTCACAATACAACTGTTGTAGTACAGGAATTTTTTCATTACAATAAAACCAAACTTGTCTTTTTCATTTCAGATCACAGTTGTTGTCACTGGTTCAATAATCACAAACATCACATCGAATCTGACAGTTACAACTCCGGGTTATCCCCCTCCAAGCTGTTTTCCTGAAGGTAAGGATGTTATTCCAAGGTTGCACTGTATAAAATAATAATTGGCGGGTGATAAGTTAACATTACTACTTAGAGAAATTACTTGCGGCTGCTTGTCTGATCACGTTACAAGTAGTCAGTAAAATGTTNGTTCAATAATCACAAACATCACATCGAATGTGACAGTTACAACTCCGGGTGATCCCCCTCCAAGCTGTTTTCCTGAAGGTAAAAGATGTTATTCCAAGGTTGCACTGAAAAAAATACTGTATAAAATAATAATTGGCGAGTAATAAGTTAACATTACTACTTAAAGAAATTACTTGCAGCTACTTGGCTGATCACGTTACAAGTAGTCAGTAAAATGTTACAATAATAGCTGTGCGAGTAATGGCAACAAAAACATTCTACTTCTGTAGTTTACAATACTTTATTCTTTAGCAAATACAAACAATAAAAGCCCTGAAATGATTGCTGGTCTGGTGGTCGGTGTGTTGCTTCTGGTGCTTGCTATTGGAACTGTGGCCATGTTTATACACCAAAGAAATAGGTATGCTAGAAAAAGTATAAGAATCATGAGGCTGAATGTGCTTGACGCCCAATAGAGTTAATTAATGTAATTTCTCATGCCCGTTAGTGTAATTTAAGGGCTAACCGGAAGTACAAGAATAGGTGGCAAATGACCTCAAGTTCAGGTTATAGTTGAATTTATCAAGGAAAACAAATTTGAATACTCATATTCGATGCTAAAGAAATAAACGACCTATCTCTCGCAGGAGATCGCAGGAAAAGCCTTCTGAAAAGGAAATGACACACCCACATACTGTACATCAAAAACCAGAAGGTTAGAAAACGTTTTCTGTGCACACAAGGCAGGAAGTTACATAATGATTATTTTTTTACAGCAGCTTCAGCCAGCAAAACCGTTGACGAAAACGAATACGAAAACTTTAAAACTTGTGAACCAATATATCTAAACACCACATACGAAGCAATTGCATAGCTGAGTTTTTAACAATGCCGTTATTTGATTCTTTTTCTCATGTGTACAAGTGTTTCTTTTTTCATCGTGGTCAGCTGGGTTTCGACAATTAAAGAACTTTTATAGCTGCTTCTCATTAAGTCAACAGCACATACATGTATTTTTTACCGCCCAAGAAGTGCTTGTTAGAAAATATGGGGATTTGAAAACTGACCAACATTTACTTTCTGTATGCGCTTGTGGCATAAAATCTGCGAAAATGTATTTTTCTTTCTTTGGTTTGTCAGTTTACGATTTAAAAGCCGCATTGTAAGTCTTGTATAAAGTGGAATGTCAAATCAATTTAAACATTTGTCGATTCAATGCTGTTGAAGAATATATTTGAATTCTCGTGTAATAGTTATTAAAAAACGAATTGCTAATGTTAACCCAGATTTCCATGACTCGACCACAAAAACAAATTGACAAAGCGTCCTATGACCACCCATGATTCTCCTGTCAAGAAAGGCGATATAGCGTTGGCCCACATTTGTGACAGTTAGATTGTATGCTTCCTGATGCTAGCTAGTTCTATTTACATTCCACGTTCAAACCAAACATATAGATCTTGTGCTAGCATTAACAATGAGTTGGGGTTTTAGAGTAAAGAATAAGCCAGGTTTTAATCTCATTAATCCCACAGAGTTTATTATTTCTTAGTTGTGGGCTAACCTCAAGCTTTATAAATTGAATTGGATAAACGCCTCTGTTCAGTTCAAATGGAGGGTATTGGAAAGCTACAACTAAATTGTGGGAAAATGAGGCATTAGTAAAAGCTTATAGGTCTTTGAACAAACACAAAACTCGAAAAAAGCTGCCCAAACCAAAGTCCAGTCAATCAAGAACCATAATATAGTTGGATTTTATCGCTTCTGGATTAAGTGCTGAAATTGTTGTTTGTTTTGTCACAGGGACTCTACAAATATTGCTACTCGGTCGTGATGCAATGTCTATCTGATTTCGACACTTATTCAAACTTCAAGTAAACTACACAACAAACTAAAGCGGACCATACCAGGCGCTAAAAACAATCCACCTGGAATAGTGTAATTTTTCGGGATTATATTATACCAGATGCATGCGGGAAAGTTCAAACTTTAGTAAGCTTGAATCTAACTTTGCGTTAAGCGTTTTCATGACTTATATTGGCGCATCCCTTGTGTGTGTTATTTATTGCCGAAACTTTTGCAGCTTAATAATGTCAAACATTTTGGTGCACCGGCCCTTCGACGTTTGTCACGTGTTTGTATGCAAGTGAAACAAGCAAAGCGTGTCCGTTCCTTTTTTCGTGTTGCGCGCGTGCTGTGCTGCAGTTTTCTTTCTGCGTCATCGACTATCGGCCGTGGAACGAACAAAGAATCGCCACAGTTGGACATATTTGGTTTTGAACGAATATATTTTGTTTTACGTCACAAGAATTTTGTTAACGCCTCATTTTTTCCAACGGTTTTTGTTTTGTCAACATTTTGTGTGTTAATACTTGTGTAATTTATAATGTATGCAATACCCAACCACGATCATCTTTGTGCAAATGGATGGCGATAGCGACAAATCAACAGAAAATACCGATAAAAATATATCTGGTGTTATTCTAAGATTGAAAAACGTGTCATTACTCTTGTAGCCGGTGCATGACTTTGTTGGCAGCAACTTGAAGCACGGTCAGTCTCCAGTTACTGAACCAAGTTATTCAAGTTATTGATGGTTTGCCAACTTTTTTGCGCAGCTTGTTTTTAGCAATATTTTAACTGGAACTTTTAATAAACCAGATTTATATGAAGACTTTACCTCACAAATACATGCAACGACGTGTCTTTCGTTTTTTAAAACGAAAGTGAAAACGAAATGAAAAAACTCCATGCATTTACATGGGCTGAATATGCCCTATGGTCGTCCACGGTTCTTTATATACCGTTGGCGAAGGTTGTCGACATACAAATCACGCATTTCACCGAATTCCCCACGTTACGTTGTAACTATTCCAAAGACTGTTCACTTTACACCACTTTATAGCTTCACCCGATAAGTGCATTCATTTTTTCAGGTAAAGCATATTATCTTGCAAAGTATAATGAAATTCGAACAATGCTTTCGTGTTGTTTTGGGTGATGGAAACGACACACACTTTGGCACTGAGTTAGGGTTTTAGGGTCAGAATAAGACAGAATTTAAGGACAGAATCAGATAGAATAGTAGCGCCAAGATTTATCAGTCAATCCCTAACTGTGCGCTAAACAATAACTTTCTTAATCCAGAGCATTGGTTTCAGTCTGGCCCCTAAAATGCTTCTATTTATAAATATCCCAACAAATCCAAAAACGTATACGTGAACCCCAAAGGCGCCAAAAATGTTTCTTAACGAAAGCAGCCGACGCGGAAGTAAACTAGAATTAATTAGGAGCATATTCGATGTGACTCGAGGCTGGAGAGTTAGTTAGGTGTGCAGAACCTGCTTAAAAACTGTTTTGCTTGAGTACAATGCAAAGCTATGCTAAAAATATTGAAACGAATTGAAGTTTTGGTACTCTTGGAATTTCGAGTTTTTATAACACAATCAAAACAAAATGCGATGTACAATGCGAAACTAGGCTAAAAACATTGCACCGAAAACTAATTAAAGTTTTGGTACTCTTCGAATTCCGAGTTTTAGATGAAACAAAATCAAAATACACTTACGATAAAAAGTGACAAAGCCTTCTGTTGATTATCACTAATGTAGGTGGATGATCTCATCAACAGTTAATTGATCCACAGCGTTTGCTCAGAGGAGGACACAACAAGGTTATGATTATTTAGCAGCATGGACTAGGCCAATGCGTAGCGTGTTGGATAGAATTTGCGTAAACTTGTACGATTCAGATTCGATAGCGGTTTATGTAATTCTCTGTGAGAAGAGAGCTGCTCTGTCGTTCAAAGTCTATTACATCAACTAGTTCATGCAACAGCAAGCTTTATCAGGCAGAAACAAAAGTCATGCGCATGTTAATACAGCACAAAGTAAGTTAATTGTTCAGTGCTTAATCAGTGGCAATCCAACTACTTTACTTTGTGCGTAGCTACTTGAGCTCGGTCAGCATGTGTAAAAAATGTAATTTGGTAACTAAGCAATGTAGCAAAGTGTAAAAATGAATGTGTACTTGCTGATGGCAAAAACTTGATTTCATTCACCAAGACCGTGCATAATAAAACTTTATATTTCAAGTTTTCGTTGTAGACACCGTTTCCTTTGCAAATTTATATCCCTTTAAAGAAAACTTGGTATTATCCCTGAACAGAAAGTAGAAGCTAAAAACAAACAGAAATATTTTATATGTTCTGAACTGCAATGGCCGGTTGTTTCTTCAGCAAGATTTTGGTTTTTCTCTTGATTCAATACTCGAATGGACAAACCAACAGCAAGTCTCGTATTTTTTAATTTGCTTTTAATGAACCAGCTGTCATAGTTTCATCTATTGTTTTTCATTTGTTGGCACATTTGCTATTATAATTCTGGGTTTAAAATTCGGTAATTTAACCTAATTAATGCTAATCAAACAAAACAAGGTTGCAGTAGTACCGTCTGGCTTGCTCAAGAAAACAAAATAAAAGAATCAATTTTCTTTTAAGGTTGCGGCAAATCTTTAAAAGCAGTGAAGGACAGTGTGTTGATATTATCTGATGATCTTGTGGATGCGAACACTGCACAGGAGAAATGTTCCTTGCTGGGTGGAAATCTTGCCATGACTGATGACCCACACATCAACACAACTCTGACACAACTCATGACAGAGAAATACACAACAGGTTTGCGTATGAATGCGAGAAAGTGATAAACGTGAAATGAAATCCCACTATTAAAAACACGGACCATTCTACTTGCAAAATGTGTAAGTAAAATGGCTAAAAAAAACACCATCGTATGACGAAAAGTACTTTTACAATCTGTTTCCAAACACTAATCCTAATTTTTCCCATTGTTACCCAAGTTCTGACTTTCAAAACACAGCCACTTAAAAAATTCAATGATGCACATTGTTTCAGGTTTGCAGCGGGTTTANGTGATAAACGTGAAATGAAATCCCACTATTAAAAACACGGACCATTCTACTTGCAAAATGTCTAAGTAAAATGGCTAAAAAACACCATCGTATGACGAAAAGTACTTTTACAATCTGTTTCCAAACACTAATCATAATTTTTCCCATTGTTACCCAAGTTCTGACTTTCAAAACACAGCCACTTAAAAAATTCATTGATGCACATTGTTTCAGGTTTGCAGCGGGTTTATGTTTTTTACGACCCCATCAGATATGAACGATACAAATACTCATACAATTCGACCGAAACAGATTTCTGGAAAAGTACAAAACAACCCCGACATCTGTGGTATTTCGACTTGTATAAAAGGTAAAATCACTTGAAAGCAACAAACTCGTCATTAGCAAATATAACCAAGGCAACTTGCTTTTGTCTTGCGCTCACCAAATGCAGCAATCCTGAAAACACGAGTCAACCAATTTTCTTCTGCGATGCCTGGACAGGCCAGGTCGATTACAAGTGGGGTGTGACTATTGGAAACAATTGTGAACACCTTGTAAACGGCAAACCAAATGGTTAGTAGCTAGCATCAACTTGCCACCCATCAAGGTAATTTTAAACGCACAACAATGTTGAAACTATAGGAACTTCTCAGCCTTAGAATCATTTGAAAAAAATTCCATGATACGCCCGTTTTCGCCATGCATAAGTTTATAAACAACAAAAAAATGCTGTACCATCCCAAATAGTCGACGTATTACCAACCCAAACCTCACATATTTCATTTTTATGTGACATGTTTAATTTATAACCTATTTGTCATCATCACGGATAAATCATTTCAATACCTAAGCATTTCACTTTTTACCGAATAAAGAATTGTTCACAGGATGGAATTTACAGTTTACCTTGTTTTCCCACAACAACACCGAAAAAGGCCAGAAGGAGATTTATAATTACTACAGTTATTACAGGCATCCGGCTGTTGCCTCATACAAATTGCGAAATATTAATCAGTCATATGAGAGTTTTAAGTACTACAAAAGATCGTTTATGTCACCAAGTGAGTTTCGTATTTTTATCAGCACAAAAATGAAAAGGTGTGCCGAAAATATCAACAATGCATTTTTTGTTTTTATTGTTTTTTGTTTTTAGATATTAACGTTTTTGTTGGAGCTCGTTACAACACGTCGTTGTATGGTTGGTATTGGAGCGACGGATCACCGGCAAACTTCCCCGTTTCCAAGGTTACAACTTGTCAGCAGGGAGCGTTGCATTATGGAATTGGATGGGAGCAGTCAAGCATGAAATGCAGTGGGAAACCGGCTTACTACGCCTGCCAAGTAAAACGTGAGTAACAATTTATAGAAAAGGTCACTAACAGTGTTTCTACCCTAATATGTCTTTTTTGTGTGTTTTTACTTACTTTTTAGTCAAAGCTACTGTGGAGACATTTCCCTGCAACGCCTCAACTGTGGTAGTTAGATGGACTGGACTTGATCAAATTATCGACAACAGAAATATACATGCACAGGTAGCCTACAAATTCACACTTACGTAATTTTAAGTCTGGATTTATTTTACTTTGACAAATTTACCAAATGTATTTAGGTTAAAATTCATGTTTTCCCACTGTACCAAAGAACTTTTGCACCGTATGCAGATCGGTCAACAACCATCTCAAACCTCAATTTTGCAACCGGTTACAATATTATGGTAAATGTTTAATCTAGGGGAGCAGTGAAACTGTAACAACCGCGCAAACGTCTCACGTTGATAGGTTGGAGATTTTAGTCCTAAACCAAACTACTGTGTTTCATTTTTGGCATTTCTGAAGCAGTTGGCTAATTGCTTTAAATGACAAACAACAATCTGTCTAAGTAACTTAATTATTACTGCGTCTTGTATGAAATAAAGCAGTTATGATACTGGACTTGTGTACGCATAAGGAAACCAACCCATTTTTTAAGATTAACAATTTAATTACGAACCGCGATAATTAAACTAAATACTTCAACTAAATATATTTTTATGGACCATTAATATTTAGATTACTGCTATGCTTAGAGGATGCCTGAACGCAAACGTCTTTACTTCCATGTTTGTAAAAACTTATGGAAACCCCCCATCCAGTTGCTATCCCCCAGGTAAGTAAACGAGGTACATTGTGAAGACTTTACGTTGCAAAATTTGAAAACGAATTTGCAGTAAACACGACTGTAGAGACATTTCCATGTAACGCCTCGATTCTGATTGTCAGTTGGACTGGACTTGATCAATTTATCGACAACAACGATCTTACAGCGCAGGTATCAAATCACTTTGTGTGGTCGTATCGGTTTACTGGGTTGGTTCCAGTTTGTCTGTTATTGTGTTGCGACTTAAGAAATCTTAACAGCTCATGGTTTGGCCAACAAATACTTACAGGTTGAAATTCACGTCCACAGTTTGAATCAAACAATCTCCGTTCCGTATTCAGATAATTCGAAAACAATCGAAAACCTCCTCTATCCCGCTTTGTATGACATTCGGGTGAGCAACTGTCTGCATTTTTATTGGTATAACAAGCTGCCGCTAACAACAAAAAATTTCGTTAAATAAGTTGTCCAAACACTTATTTAATATAACGCCATACGATCACCTATTGCACTGATCCATACTTGCACGGTATTAAAGTTTCACATTAAAGTTTTTAGTTATTTTAGATAAATCAATTTTAAGTAAAATCACCTGCGATATTTTTAAATTGCAGGTCATAGTTTTTATCACCGGTTCAATCAACACAAATATCACATCTGATTTAACAGTAACAACTCCCGGTAATCCCCCCGATAGCTGCTTTTCCGGAGGTAAAGGATAGTGCATGCTTTTGTAGGGTTGCATCGAAACAAAAATATCTGAACTGATAAGTAACAAGTATTTGGTAAATAACCCATCTAGTCCCGCGTTCTTATCTTAAAGTTTCATAAAGATTCTAGAACGAGTTCCAAGTATTGGGGGCAATTTATGCTTCAACTGTTCCAAAAATATTTTATGTTTAGCAAATGCAAATACGTTAAGCTCTGGAATGATTGCTGGTCTTGCGATTGGAGTGTTGCTTCTGGTGCTTGTTGTTGTTGGGGCGGTGGTGTTGATTGTACGTCGAAGTGACAGGTATGTCATAAACCATTAGAATACATAACAAATGGGTGAAGAAATTACATACTACCCGTGTTTCAAAATTAAATTTTCTTTCGTTTTCTAAGGGTTATCAAAAGTTTTACTTATTTCATTCGTCGTAACCAAAAGCGAAATTTGAATAATGGTACTGTCATACATTTCATAATGAAGATAAAAATGTTACCTGAAAGATAGTCCTAGGAAGATAACATTCTTGTGTTGTGCAAGCTGGTAAATCGCGTAAAAATGAAAGAAAAGAAACCTGGCCAAATAACACATACAACTTAACGAAGCACTAATATTGAAATGCTTAAGCAAAAGTGATGTTTAAACGCTGTGCGAATATTTACACAACAATCAAAGCCTCAGTTTGCTTTATGTTTCTAACAGGTCAACGCAAGGCAAACCTTTCGAAAATAATGCACAGACTCCACATCAAAGACCTGAAGGTAGGAAAACGTTTAAAGTGCACACAAGACAGAAAGTGATACCATCTTTTTCACAGGACCTTCAGCCAGCAAAACCGCAGATGAACACGAATATGAAAACTTTCAAATGATCACACCAACAAATCCTTACTCCCTGTACGAAGTCGTCAAATAATCAAGTCGTTTTGCCTGTTCTTTGTTTTTAACCTTTGCCATTTGTCTACCTTTGTTTAGGCAACTTTTCAAAGGTTTATAATCGAAACGGTTTTATCTGCAATACTACGAAAATCTATCGTTGAGAAATTGTGCGTTAAAGCCTTGTAATGTACAGCTATGTAGTGTTTGCTTTTTGTGGTTAGTAGAGAAAACTGCTGAATGTCTGCGTAGAGTGTAACAGCGGAAAAGCAAAACAGCATTTAAATGTCCACAATGAAAATCCGTAGGCTTACGTTGTTTAGCAAAAAATAATATTATCATAGCAGATACAAAAATAAAGTTTCGAAACTTTTGCTGTGGCATGCAAATGCCGAATTAGATATTAATCTCTTCGGTGACTATATGGAACAAACAGTCATTTTATTTATCGTAAAAATCGGGTTTGTCTACTTGCACAGGGAATAGCTGTGTCGCAATGTGGTAAATTCACTTACGAATTTTTAAAAGTGTTTTGCTGTTTTTGATTCATCTTACTAATCACAAGTTTTGCAATTACTCGGTTTATCAACCTGACATGTTAATAATATCTAATAGAATGTTTGACGGCGGTTTTTGTTGTTTAACAGTAAACCCATCAAGTGTGCTTAGGCAATGCCAGAAGTGCAAATTAGCCAGGATCATAAAAATCAATCCCTAAAAGACTAATTCAAAACTGACAAATTAGTTACGCTGGTTGTCAAATGCTATGCAAATCCGCAGTAAAGAAACATTTTCAGTGGGAAAATACGAGGCTAGCCTTGTACCAAGACTCTTATTCTGTTAACTTAAATATTAAACCTTGGAGTCAAAATGGCCTTCTTATTCGGTGTGTCCCAGTAAAAGTAAACTAGAAATGTTCAGCCCCAGAAAGGATTTTAGAGTTTACAAAGTGAAAATAAACCTACAACAACAGAATCGATGTAACTGCCATAAGTGTAGCAAATATAGTGGTATATGCTTTCGAAGCTTAGCCGAGGTTTTGTTTGCGTTGAATATTATTGGAGTTAACCTGATCAAACTAAAAGCGAATGGAATGAAACTTTTGTTGTTTTATTAAGGCTACATTTCCTTCTCATGTCATCAGAGGCATGAAACATCTGCAACACGTTGACTCACCTTACGCAAAACAGTGATCTATTAAACAAGTAAAAACAACAGATCAAAGAGAATATCATAGAGATTATCTTTTTCACGATTATCAAGGGAACTAACGTTATAATATAGTTGATATTTGCGACACCTTCGCGTTTAGACTCTTTACTGTCTGTTTGGGTACAAATCCATTGGTTTTCCTTTTCTTGTGTAAGTGGTTCTCTATTATAAACAGAAAACTACTTTAACAACATTGCCCAGAGACAAAAACAACAAGGGCATGTTAATCACCATTACTTCCATACTTATACGTATTGAGTATAGACTGGACTGTTTAATGCATCACTCACAAAGTAAAAGCTACAGCGGTTGTTAAGGTGAACAAGGATCAAGCTCATTAAATATTACCAGTTATAACTCGCTTGTCTAACATCAGATTAAAATGTGTTTTGTACAACTTGGCAACTGGTTTTGAGCAAGATCATTGACAGTCTAGTTGCCATTCACGTTTTCCGAGCAGTTACAAGACTATCGATGCAGCAACTAAATGCGTTATCTGCCAACACTTGTGGAAAACACTGTAGAACTGAGCAATAAAGTAGGGTGTAACAGTTAATTTGTACTTGCCGTTTAAGCGAAAATTTGCTTCCTATGAGGGGCCCAGAAGCTGAAAGTTTAGAACTAAAATAATATACTTAAAATAATGAAGCTGCCGCGTAGAGAGCCAGAAGACCTAGAATTCGCTTGCATGTTGCAGGCCAAGCAAAGACGCAACTTCGAAAACGGAAGTTTCCCAGCATCAATCATCTGGGCCATCATCCGCAGGTGCAGTCCGCAACCTATGCCTTTTCTTTTT
Organism: Phallusia fumigata; assembly: GCA_008931825.1. Classification (NCBI taxonomy): domain Eukaryota; kingdom Metazoa; phylum Chordata; class Ascidiacea; order Phlebobranchia; family Ascidiidae; genus Phallusia; species Phallusia fumigata. The sequence continues at coordinate 15,831 of QXVZ01033816.1, forward strand.
TGTAATCTTGCCGTTTGCCGCTTTAAAGCACGGCACTCGGGTATCGTTTCTATTTTTATGTGTCTATATTACAACGCTGCCACTAGAAATAATGCAATAAAATAAAAACACATTGTTCTACGGCGTCTATGAAAACTTACAATCCGATGTGGGGACAAACACAAACTTCAAACAAAAGATCACCTAAAGGTCTTGCGTAACTTAAAGGTCTTACGGCTTCGACACAAAAGTTTATTGGAATATCCGGGAATGCGGCATGCAGCGAAAATCATCAAAAGTTAAGGCTGATTCACACCAGATGCGTCTACCGGTTTGCGGTACGTTTTTGTGATCTCGCGGCAGAAAATTCAAGCAGAAAATTGAGAGTGATTCGAACGCATTATTTTATGTAGAGTTATTGCACCAAAAAATTAAAACTAAAACAACACAAAGTCTGAAATCAAAATAAATGTTTGTCTTTAAAGGACTATGAAAAGCGTAATTGACATTAAACCTGCCTCTATGGCAGTTCTATAAAGAAAAAAGCCGTTTGGCAGCGATGCACAAAAATGTGGGATCGCTCAGCAGGTCGGAACTTTCTATTTTACACTGGTGCCGAGATAAGCGTCATCCTGCCAGGGGGACATCAATCCTTCTGGCAAAACCCTCTTGCTGCTAAGGCACCTAGTACCGGAAGCACGGTTCACGCCTGGTATCGATGAATGAGGTAAATTCCAATGGAAATTCGTCTTGGCTGACGTTTCACGGCACTGATTTTCTCAAAGATCTGACGTTTTCATAACATTATATAATTAAAATAATAACATTATAAAAATAATTATATAACATGCTACAGTTGGGCATTATTCGACGCTCTTCAAGTCCATGAGCTTTGCCTTTGCACATGGTCCAAAGTCGACGTCCTTGCGACAATTTTAGAGACCTTAACGCAGCCACTCAGCCTGTATTTTATATGCTTTTTCCCACATCCAAGAAATTGATCTTAAACGCGGCTATAATCAGGTTCCTGTGGCACTGGATAATATTTTGAAAACGGCGGTGGTTACCCCTTTTGGACTTTTCGAATTCACGCCTTTAGCAAACTACCCACCCTGTCACGCATGTTTTCATCAGATCAACGTCGAAATCGTTGACCCGCTCGCACCTTCGCAGGGAAACACGTACCTCCTTATCACAGACCATTTAATAAGATGAATGAAGCAACTCAAAGCCTGATGCAACCACATTGACGTGCACACTAGCTTTCGCATACCATTTGGTAGCTTGTTTCGGCGTCCCATTCGACATACCATACGATCGCGGCCCGCAGTATACCTCAGAGTTATGGACAGCCTTAACCCAGCTCCTGGGCATTGAAATTTACCGACCGACCTCTTTCCATTTCCAGGCCAAAGAAGAGCGCCCTCATGACACGACTAACGGGTCCCAACTGGATAGACTAGCTTCCCTGCATTATGCTTGGAATCCGCACCGCTTCAAAGGAGGATCTACAAACATCATCGGTCGAAATTGTCTACGGTTCTCCCATAACCGTCCCCGGCGACTTCTTCCGTTTTAACCAACCTGCCAACCCAAGATGTTCTTATCCACTTGAGGGCCACAGTGAGTCAGCTAGTATCGACTCCGATGTCACGGCATGGTCTTATCCGCACACAGGTCCCGCCAGTGGTAACCTCGACCTTTTATGTTTTTCTACTCAAATAAAGACACCCACCCCCGCTTACGCCGCCATACGATGGCCCATATCGCGTCGTTTATCGAGAAACCAAGAACTTGACGTCGGTGGGCGGCAAGTCCACACAGCAACTGAAACCACCCAAACAGGAACGATCCGAGCCGGGGGCACACGATTCCGACCCGCCCAATTTAGTTCAATCGGAACCCCCGGATCCACAGAATCCCAAGAAGGATCCACTACATTCAAGCAAACACACGCGTACGTGGTGTCTTATTTGCATTCTACCTCGTTTTATGTGTTGATTTTTCTATCTGCTGCCGGAGGGGGGGTCATGTAGCTGTCGCCTAACGTTGCACGCGCCTACAGCGAACCGGACATATTGCCTTCTTCTTTTATTCTCTCTCTCTCTCGTCGAGTTTGTCATATTTGCCTATTGTGTTATTTCTGCTTTTAATAAAGCTCGAATAAACATCCCGGGCTTTAAAATCCAGAACAGTCTAGTTGTGGAAAAGTTTTGAAACTTCTTTGTTGTTTTTTTCTGATGATTCACTGACGATCGAAAGTTAAGGACAATATTCCAAACGAAATTAATAATGGTAGTCACCTACTGACGTTAAGCATTAATTGCAATTGGGAAATACGAAAACAGGAAACTGGTGAAGCTTCCGCGTGAGCCTAGGACCCGAAAGTAAAAATTAAAAGAGTGCGAGAAAATGTAGGAAAAGAAGTTTTTTTTCAGTGTACAACGTAAAACAATATTTCGCAGGCTGCACTCTTCATAGGTTTCTTGCAATGTAAAAACTAGTTTTGTGTCACCATCTTGCGATACTCTGATATCACTAAAAAAGAAAGATTGCGTCTTTAGTGGGCGCGGAATAAGTAATGAATGCAGTACAATGAGCTAGCAGCTGCTGTAGATTATGTTTTGAGACTTTATGCTGGGTGCAGATCCTAAAAGGATAGCAGAATCCTAAAAAGAAACACAATAAAAGGATTTCTTTGGCCCAACCTTGATGGGCAGGTTTGAATTTTATTGTTATGCAACAACAGGGTATACTTAAATGCATACAAGCAGTAATTTTTTTATTTTGGCTAAATTTGTGTTTGTATTGTGTAAGTATAAAAAAGGCTTTTATTAAATTTATTCACCGTGTCTATTATGCCATGACGAGTTTTATATTGTGTCAATGTTGAAAAAATGACTGTTTCTATTTGCTTTACGTCCCATACAGCGAACAAGAAAATAAGGTTACCGCTTTAAGACGGTTAACTGTGTCAAAGATTATAACAAGCTCATTAAGATGATTGGAAAAACAATAAAGGTGACGCTTATGTTGTTGCTGTTGGCTTATTACTCGAAGGGACAAACTACAAGTGAGCATAACTACATTTAGAAAACAATTGAAAAATTACATAAAATAATAATAATTGTTTAACTAGGCTGTGGAAACACAATAAAGGCAGTGGAAGACAATGTGTTGATCTTATCTGACGATCTTGTGGATGCGAACACTGCACAGGAGAAATGTTCCTTGCTGGGTGGAAATCTTGCCATGACTGATGACTCACAGATCAACACAACTCTGTATCAACTCATGACAGAGAAATACACAACAGGTTAGAAATGATTGAAATAGTTCATCTGGAAGTTGTTTGGTAAGTTGCAGTTTTAATCTTGTTAGGCATAAATACCCGATCACGCTGTGCTTAAACTTATTTGCAAATTCTCACAGTTTTCTTAAAACATTTTTCCCTTTTTTTTAAGTAGTGACTTTGGTTTGGCGCAACTCGTGAGGTTAGTTCTATTTCTTCGGTTATTGCTTAAGGAAAGCAAGGGATTGAAGAAGGTTTACAACTCGCAACATTGCAAACGCAAAGTGGTTCCCTTAACCATTCCCTTTGTCTTGTTTCAGGTTTGCAGCGGGTTTATGTTTTCTACCATCCTGGTCGCGGCATGTACAGATACTCGTACAGTTCAACTGAATATCCCCCCTGGAAGTTAGCTAGTCTTTTAGGACATCTGTGGTATTTTGACTTATATACAAGGTAAGGTACCTTGCGTTGTTTATCGCTGATATGTAAGGGGCGTATAAGCAATTTTGCACTTTAATGCTTATAATGCGGCCAAATCTAATAGGGGCCTATAAACCTATTTATTTCAGTTGTTTTTAAGGACAAACGACGATAATAACAAAAAAACGAAAATTTTAACTTATCATGTACCCTTCGTAATCAATAAGCCAAATATCCTATCATTTGCTTCTCTATTCGGGGATTTTTGTTCCAGAAATGGTGGAAATTCGACTAACACAATTAACTTTACCGATTGCCGTTTCCTTGGAATGCAAGTTTTTGTACATAATAGCAGCAGACAGAGAGGTAAGGCAAAATCTTTTTTGCGTGAACAAATATATCTTAGCCTGTTACATACTGGTCTGAAACTAACGTAATTTTAACGCTGATATTTGTTTACTGACGAAAAAGGATTTTGCCGGTTTCCTCCACGGCGATTAACCTTGTATTCCAAAAAGAACTCGCAAATAGGTCAAAAGGAGATATATATTTATTTCGGTGGCATGCTTTCAAGCAAGCTACGAAATGTCAATGAGTCATACGGAAGTTTTACAGAATATCAGGGATCGTTTCAAGCACCAAGTAAGATTTTTTGACTCGTACAAACTCACAAAATGTTTGCTCAAAATACACCAATTACGTTGTGTAATCACCGAAAAAGTATTGCTTTGATTTAGATATCTTTGTTCTTATTGGAGTTCGTTACAATACGTCAAGTGGATGGTATTGGAGCGATGGATCTCCGGCAAACTTCCCCGTTTCCAACGTCACATCTTGTCACCAGGGAGCGTTGCATTATGGGATAGGGTGGGAGCAGTCAAGCGTGAACTGCAGTGGGGAACCGGCTTACTACGCTTGCCAAGTAAAACGTGAGTTAACATGATTTAGGTGAGCAGCCATGTTTGTAACTCGCTGTGTGAAGATGACGCTACATATACATACATATATATGGGGTTTATTCAAGAAGTATTTCCACATTGAAACGTGCCAAGATTGCTGTGTACTGTGTACAATAGCGTAGCCAGCTCAAAATGTTGAGGTGGGCAAGCAACCAAACTTAATGAAAACCTTCCAGAAGAGAGATTTTTTTTCCTACTTTAATTTACAATTTCAAAATTTTATTTGGGTGGGGGGGATGGCTCTTTTCACCCCTCCTCCCCATTGGCTACGTCAATATGACATAAATACAGGCGTCCGTAGTGACAAAACTACTTAACCTCATCCACTAATGCTTTGTACTTTGCTACTAAATTTCAGTCCAAGCTTCGGCAAAGAAATTTCCATGCAACGCCTCGACTGTTGTTGTCAGCTGGACTGGACTTGATCAATTTATCACCGACAACAAGCTCACTGCACAGGTGACTTATTAGTCTGGGCATTAGTTGGGTAGTAATCTCAATTCGTAGATTTAACGTCGGGCCTTCCTGTTTAGGTTGAAATTTATGTTTTGGAACTAAATCAAAAAAGATACGCATCGTATGCAGACCTATCGACAACTATCGGAAACCTGATGTACTCAACCAACTACAACATACTTGTAAGTAACTAAATTATTGGCAGATAGTTTAGGAAGTGGTCTATTTACAAAGCTATATACAACCTTTTTTTATTTCGCATGTATTAACCACAAGCTAGTATAGCAGTAGCAAACTCCACGGAGTATGGGTAAAGAAGTATTTTAAACTCGTTCGGTTAAAGCTTGTTCATACGAGTCTCGTGTAAGCCAAAGTAATTAGTTGATTTAATAACTCAGATAGTAATTAAATATCCCACTTAGTTTATATAGATTTGCGACGTTTGTGAATTTCCAACCCAGCTCACTGGACGGAAACGCTTGTTTTTATCTCGATTGTTTAAAATTACATTTACATTCAAAGCAATTGAATTGTTTCATCTCTACAGCTTACTGCAATGCTAACTGGCTGCCAGACCCTCAACGTCACTTCCTCTCTGACAGTTACGACTTTAGGGAATCCCCCACCGAGCTGCATTCCACCAGGTAAAAAAAACAACAACAAACTTTGAAACAAGAATCGTATGCATATTAAGCTAACTATCGCCTATGTGCAAAGTTGTTTTCACTGTGAAAATATTTCCATGCAACGCCTCAACTATTGTTGTAAGCTGGACTGGACTTGACCAACTTATAAATGACAACACTAATGCCCAGGTAACTTCCCTGTTAAAGTTTTTTGTCATTAAAGTTTTTAAGCAGCTGGAAAACTGACTACGAATGTTTCCTATATGTTTATTTGTCAGGTCAAAATTCATGTTTTGGAACTAAATTGGAAAACATACGTGATGTATTCATCCCATTCAACTCTTATCAGCAACCTTAATTACTCGACTAAATATAACGTTCAGGTAAAATGTCTTACGGAACTTTCATTGAAATTTACAAGCTGTATGCTGTTTTTTGCCCGTTGTTGGTAAACAGAAAAAACTGTTTAATTTGTTAGAATAGGATTGGCATTGTTTATTTGCAACATGTTTTTCCTGATTATAATCCTCAAAAATTCAGGGAANCCCGTTGTTGGTAAACAGAAAAAACTGTTTAATTTGTTAGAATAGGATTGGCATTGTTTATTTGCAACATGTTTTTCCTGATTATAATCCTCAAAAATTCAGGGAAAATTTGCTTGTAGACAAACTGAAATTTTTGAAAACTTTCCTTTTCTAACGATTTACGAAAGAAACAACAAAAAGCACAAATTTTCTAAATGAAATGGAAATGTTTTAACATCGAATTTGGTTAACAAATATATTGTAAATGTGTATTTTACAGCTAACTGTAACACTTAGTGGCAATCTGAATACCAACGTCACTTCCAGTATTCTGGTTACGACATTGGGACCTCCCCCGTCGAGTTGTTTTCCTCAAGGTAAAAAGCGTTGTGCTGTGGTTGACCAAGGTATAAGCGCCCCGCAGGCCTAATGTTTATTTACCAAACTCATCTAAACGTTTGTTTGGAAATGCTTTTCCACACGAGGTTATAAAAATTATCATACACAAATCAACTTGTTTTTTGTGGGCAATTACCAACACCTCAACAAATGCTTTGTGGTAGTCATGAGTGGGTATGCAAACGTTTTAAAGATTTTTTTGTCGTTTAGACCCTGCCATCTTTCATTCTGTAAATCCTGTAATCTTCTATGGTCTGGTTGGCGGAATGTCGTTTTTGGTAGCCGTCACCGTGGTGTTGGCGGTCTTGTTGTTTCGTCGAAGCAATAGGTGAGTTTGGTGCTTCTTAAATTTGTATCTGTCGAAAGAAAGGCTTCAGTCACAAAATAAGTTTCAATTTGGTCGGAATGCTGTTTTTGTTGGATTATTGCAGAAAATGATATGTTAATTAGTTGCAAGTGGCGGTAACTTATAAAGATTGCGGTTACGATTAAGTAAAACCTAGAATAAAAACAACGACTTCAAGCTAGATACTGTCAAGGCTTATGTGGAAGATCGTTTCATGTCAACTTATAGCGTTTTCAGCGCTTCAAAACCGCATAAGCTAACACAAGGGATCTGTTGACGGCATCGATACAAGGAAGTGGAGACTTTATTGTATCGGTCGTTCAAATATCTTTTGTTTCTTGCAGATCAATAGGTGGTGAAACTTTCGAAAGTGAAGCGCCACACACGCAACCTCCAAAAATAGAAGGTAAGCGGGAAGTCAACAATAGACGCAAGGCAACATAATTAACAATAATATTTTGTGATTAGTTGCAGGACCATTCATCGATCCAAAGTCTGATAACAATGAATACGAAAATTTTGGAAACTTCGGATCAGCAAATCCAAACTCCACATACGAAGGGGTGCCGTAAATAGCTGACATCTCTATCAACTAACAAACTGTTTTGTAACTGCTGCTTCCCACTTGCCTACTTGTTCCAATCTGATAAGGGCCCTGTAAATTGCAAACAACACGTTTCGGGAGATCATTTAACAGTGCAGACAGTTTTACTATTGTTCATGTCCTTGCTTTTCCTAAGCCACGTTTTGTATGAAAATTTTTCCAACAACCTGAAGCGCCAAAACGCCGAACGTGCTGCAAAGCGTTTAACAATAAATTTTAGTTGTATATTAGCATGGCTACTTGCAACAACACAAAAATTAGATTTTTTTTTCATTTTCGTTCAAGTTGACCACTGATTGAAAACCGTTGTAGTAAAAGGATAAGCCACATTTTGTCCCTGCAGCAAAAACGTTTTGTTATTGTTTTTTTTTGCGCCCCTGTAACACAAGTAAATCCAAACAAAACCATCTTTCAACCACTATTTAAAGGTAGACTCGTTTGCAACCACACATCCATATCAAAAGACAGGAAATGTTTTACACTGTTAGAGTTAATATAAAAACGTTTTTGTGTTCTGGACACTAATTTGATATTGTGCTGGTACTTTGTACTGCATCGAAGTTTGACTAATTGGTTTCATTCGTGTAAATATTACTCATGCACAGTTTATGTTGCGACATGTGTATGTGTTGGTGTAAATACTTTCCTGTCCGGTAATTTAGTTGCATTTGCAGAAGTTCAATAAGATACTTACCGCAGCAATCGCACTTTGTGTTGGTAGAGCAGACTAACAGCGATTAGGTTTGCCCAAAAACTTGACATATATTTTAAAAGGGCAAGCATTTGATGAAACTTCTGTTTAACTACAGACTTAATTGCACATAACCTTGTGTTAAAATGAATATACTTGGCCCCCGATTTGTGCTTATCTCAACACAATCTTATTCGCCGAAAAATATAACTACCAGAGAGCTCGTATAAAGTAAATACATCGTGATGAGTTGGGTTAAGTTGATTTTATTTCACTCTGTGAAAGATAACATAGCGACACACTAGCACTAAATCAATCACCAGGCCGGATAGAGCTGCGTAACGCTAAAATGCTTTGAGGCGCAAAAACGCAATTGGTAGATCGAGGTTAAGCATTTTCCAGCTGCATCGTAAATGCGAACGATTTTACAATCGCAAGTAAAAACCGGACTAAAAGGTTTAAACTGCAAAAATATGACAATATTTTCCCGTTTGTTTGACCAAAAAACGAACAATGGGCATGAACATAAAGCTTTGGTGTGTTTTAAATATTCGGGTACATTTTTCCTCCCCAATTCGGTTTATTTGGTCCTGATTCGCGTCAACAGAAATCAGAAGTGATTTCTAAAGATGTTCCCCTCATTTGTATTTGATGCCTGGTTTTTTTAAAGGGTTCAGAATAATTTTAGACAAGTCGACAGCGAGCGTATCCTGGCAACGCAGTACGGCGCAGAAGCCCATTGTGACGTAGCGGTGTCGAATATCTCATTGTGACAAAATAGCACAATAGCGACGGGAGAGCGGCGGTATGCCTCAGCCTTTCACACGTTTCCAGCCACCTTCCTAATAAACCCTTTACCAAGCCGTATGAATCGTTGTACGATGTATCAGCTTGCCTCTCAGGCGGACAATTTGTCAATGCTAGTGACTGTATCGTGGAAACATTGATATAAACAATGTTGACAAATGTTTCGCTTTCTGCGCAGGATATCGATTGAAAGGTTGACCTCTCAGGTCCGCTTATCAGACAAGTACCAGAATCAACACTAGCACTGCGTCGGAGTTGCTCGTACAGTTGAAGTTAGCGGTCTGGTTTAAGTGTTGTTAGCTGTTCAGGCACTTGATGGCAAGTGCTGGTAATTTTGTTCGCATGCGGGGGCGCGTGAAGCCGAAGGTTTAGGGACTTTATGTTGACAAGCGCGTATTGAACTCACAAGAGAAGCCTTAATTAATCACAGTCGCGATGAGAAGCGATAAGCAGAACAATGTTTTTGTGACAATCAAGGTATTGTGTGGCGCGCCACGGGTAGTGGCAGTGAATACGCGCGATCAGTATTACAGTAAGATGTGAGAAATCGCTTTAACGGGACGCGCTCGTCGTTTTCAGGTGCAAAATACCGTTCGGCTAGGTGTTATCGTATTGCAATCGCCCGATTCCACACAACAAGATGTCGACCTCAATCGCTGCCCAGCCGGCTTATGTTGCGACGACAGCCCGTCGTAGCGAAGCCAAACCCGATCGAACAATCTTCGGGACGACGTTGGACAATTACAAGAAGTGCTGGCAGCTACTTCGCAACCCACAAGGTACTTGTCGAATTCGGTTG
>QXVZ01033816.1:26290-55620 GCA_008931825.1 Phallusia fumigata
AGCGATAAGCAGAACAATGTTTTTGTGACAATCAAGGTATTGTGTGGCGCGCCACGGGTAGTGGCAGTGAATACGCGCGATCAGTATTACAGTAAGATGTGAGAAATCGCTTTAACGGGACGCGCTCGTCGTTTTCAGGTGCAAAATACCGTTCGGCTAGGTGTTATCGTATTGCAATCGCCCGATTCCACACAACAAGATGTCGACCTCAATCGCTGCCCAGCCGGCTTATGTTGCGACGACAGCCCGTCGTAGCGAAGCCAAACCCGATCGAACAATCTTCGGGACGACGTTGGACAATTACAAGAAGTGCTGGCAGCTACTTCGCAACCCACAAGGTACTTGTCGAATTCGGTTGTTTTTCCTCAAGCTTATCTTGGTACTACTGCGATTTTTACAGCAGTCTGTATTTGAGGACACTGCGCGCGAACTAAAATAGCTTAAGTGAACATAGAACTACCAGAGAGCTTGTATATTGTCAAAACATTGTAATGCAGACGTTTAAACATTCACTGCATATAATCATCAGTGCTTATACTGTTTGAATTAAACTGTTCTCAATTTATCAAGCTCTCGTGCAGTTAAGTTTTTAATTAACCTGTGCCTTGTTTGATACTTAAGTTGATTTTCGGAAATAAAGGAGTATTGTTTTCATTCAAATGCTTCTCCGTCTTTTTTGAGCTTTTTTTCCGATTAAATGTCGTAAAATAGTCTTAGCTGTTTGTACTTTGCATAGCAGTTAAAAGTCTGGCACACCTTGCACTTAAAAGTGTACTTGTAATAAACGTAATGAAAATGTCAGTCGTCGCAAGGTTTACGTACACTTATATCGCTGGTACGCATGGCGTTCATTTGCCATTCCACTGCTGTTAATCTTTGCGCTTAATTTGGCTTTCCATTAAAATCAGTAACAAGCATATGTAAAAATATATATATATATATGTAAAAATACATACATATATGTCTTAATTAGAAGATACAAGCCCGTTCTAACAAACATTTTTGTCATCGTCTGGAATCTTGTTGTTGAGATTATTGAAACCGTTGTGTAAAGTATATATTACAAATTTGTTACTCGCCAGCACTGCAAGAAGCTGACGATCTTCATCAAGCAAAACTTTACCTTAAACTAAGTCAGAGGGGCTCGCCGACTCATCAGCGGGTGGTGCAAAAAGCCTGGGGTCAGCGCACTCACAAATATCCCGAAGTGGACAGGGGACAAATAGAAACTGCGCACGCCAACGACAAGACAGAACCAAATACATTAGCAGCAGCAGAAGAAGAGGAAGAAGAAAACGAAAAACCGTCTCTACGAGACGTTGCCAGCAGATCAGGATTTCGTAGTCCGTCGTGTTTCGCCAGGAATCGAGCGGTGAGAGCTAAAGCAAAAAGCGCGGTGGTGAATCGAAGTGTCACCCGACCCCTGCCGCCCAGACTTTTGTCCGCGCAGTCAGCTGTTACCAATCCACTTTCTCGCCCAAACACTGATACAGCAAGGGGCGTGATGTCAGGCATTCCAGGTAGAGTTTTTTTTTACTTTTTTACTTTTGCTATGTAACATATTAAACTTNTGTTTCGCCAGGAATCGAGCGGTGAGAGCTAAAGCAAAAAGCGCGGTGGTGAATCGAAGTGTCACCCGACCCCTGCCGCCCAGACTTTTGTCCGCGCAGTCAGCTGTTACCAATCCACTTTCTCGCCCAAACACTGATACAGCAAGGGGCGTGATGTCAGGCATTCCAGGTAGAGTTTTTTTTTACTTTTTTACTTTTGCTATGTAACATATTAAACTTACAAGTGATAGAACTTTCTTTTCACTTGATCCTCACAGAGAGTTGTGTATTTTAAAAATAACAGCCACATGAATGTGTTTATTGTATTGATTTGGGTTAAACTTTTTAGATTTTTCACCAAGAGAATAAATTTAACTCAACTCGATACAAACGTAAGCCATCACACCGAGATGAATTTGTCATTGTTTATCTTCAGCTAAAGAGAAGCGACCGCAGGGTGGCGCTAGTAAGGTGTCAGTCCCGAGGTTTCGCGTGCCGCCGAACGCAGGCCGTCTCATCAGAACCGCAAGTCTCAAAATCACCGAAACCGGCGCAAAGGATCTTATTCACTCCAGGGAAGTGAACAAAGTGAGTCAAAACTTTACAAAAGAGCAAATCCATATATCTTGATGAAGAGTAAACCCGAAATTTTTTGTCGACGATGTTGTATAGTGTCCATTACATAAAAGTGGGTTACGGGTTTTCTGTTTAACGGTCGTCTGCACAAGCATGTTCCCATGTGAATGTCAATAAACTTGAGCTTCACGAAAGATTGTCACACGTTTCGGACAAAGTTGAATTTATGTTCATTTTAAATCCGCTTGAACGGTTCGTGGGCCTAAAATTAGGGCTTAATATTGTCACACCTATTTAGATGATTCTGTCGTCTCAATAACAAGAAGGGCACGAGAGCGCGTCAGGCGTGCACTTGGGTCAATTTGAGCAAAGCAAACCTGTTGCAAGAGTTGTTAGACTTGGCTTTTATTGGAATGCGATGGTTAGGAAACATTTGCCAAGCAAAACCGGCTCTCCGCTTTTCAGATCGGCTTGGGCGAGACTCTGCAGTACAATCACGAAGCGCACAAACAGAAAGAGTTTCCGGAGTTCTACAAATCGCACGGTGACGTCAGGTTGCTAGGGCAACACTTCAGCGGCGACACGACAAACAGTGACATCACTGCCCCAGGGGGGTACCTTCGACTGAGCACCCCCGATCGCCAAATCAACGAGAGATTGAAGGACAGGATTGAGACGGAGGATAAAGTGGAATCAAGGCGTCCCTACCGCCTTCGTCATCCCTGGGAAGACCATTTGGTGGTAAATGCCAGTGCAAGTTGGTAGCTGAGTGATAAATTTAAAAAAGGACATACCTGCCAGAGACAATACAGATACTGAATTGAATATTGTAATGGGCAAAATACAGATACTGAATTGAATATTGTAATGGGCAATATTACAAGTACGATTGTTTAAATGCATTGTACACAAGATCTCTGGCAGTTACGTAAATTTAAATGCGCTAAGTCCGTGTCCCATAAAATAATAATAAAAGTGCAAATACTTGGTTTTAGGCGGGACAAAAAGCATGTACCAACAATTTAACACCAAACGTAAAAAATCACAAGAAAACCAAGGTTTTGACAATTAAAACCACTCGGTGCACGCACGGTACAATCCTATCTGTGCCAACATCCAAACATTACATATTGCCAGACGTACTGTGATTTTGTTACAGAAGCTATATTTTGTAGGCATAAATCCACAGTTATTGTTATAACATTGCTGATGCAAATCTTCCAGGGAACCCGCGCAACAGGAATCAGCGCTGAATCGGAGATCACCGAAGACAAGATTCCACTCAACATTCGACATAAGTTCGGCACAGAAAATATTCTCACACTGCTAAAGGACAACAAAGACGAGGTGATTTATAAATAGGCTAAGAAAATGCTTTCGAAACGTTTTGATTTGTAGCAAACAAAATTTATCTATGAGCAAAAATGTATCTTGGTTCTCAAACTTTGCGTCAGTTGAGTTAAGACGTTAAGACAGTTGTCAGTTAAGACAGTTGCGCAATAAATCAATTTTGTATCTAACGATTTTTGCATGAAAAATTACAATATTATTATTAAACGTCTTCATTAAATTCTTAACGTTGGTGCGTCGAAAGTCCAACCAACATTTTCGAAGGCGTCGCATCGAAAAAGTTTGAGTAACACTGGTATACGTAGCGGTTGGTTACCTGGATCGAATGCGTGCATGGTACAAATTCTAATGCAATGTACTTATAAACAGGTAAAAGCTGCGTTGAGGAGCAACAGTGAACTAAAGCATTCAGGTTGGTCCAACTTTTACCAAAAAAATGAACTGTGCACGTTACGTTTCAAAGTTTGCAGTCAAGAAGTTTTGAAACTTTAAACTTCCAGCTCTCCAGTGGTGTAAGACTGAACGAAATTTTACTACAAAACTATCGGCGTTTTTCGCTTTTGAATACCGACCAGCACGTCTAAAGAAATGACTTAAGCCGTTTTGTTGTACACTGAATCTTTCATTGCTTTTTCGGTAATCTGAACCACAGGCATTGTGCCACCACGAAAAGAGGTGAAGGAGTTGAATCATCCGATAGATCCGCCTCCAGCCTACTTCGACACGTTTGGAAAGCATTTAAAATACGACAAGTTGGAAGGTAAAAGATATAAGATGGTTGACACTAAACTTTGTTTTTCGCTAGCGCCCGATTTTACACTAAATCGATAGGCGTCACTGATAGCGAATTGCTACATCATAAAACCACTGTACGTTGCAATGTGTTGGTAACGGTTAAAAGACAAAGGAGGAATAACAAACAGCACCGAAAAAGGTTTTTTACAATTAAAAATAAGAGACTTGCATAAAGATGCACTCGCGAACAACAGGCATAATTGAAGCACAACATTTCAACGAGACACTGTTGGTGAATATGGTGCGACCACTAGCGGCAGTATATATCCACCACCACAAGGTGCGCCGTGACCGTTTGGGACCGCGGCTAAACATAAATCTTCATCTGCGGGCGAGCACTTGGTCGAATGGTCCAAGGCGCTCGACAAATATTCAGAAATAAAAAAACCTGATCGGGATTAGTTCTCGTAATCGTCGCGGGTTCGAACCCCGTGAAAAAAAATAAGTCTTCATCTGCGAAAGTCACAAATCATATTGAAATTTTGGACTGGCTGATCGAGTCAGCGAAATTGAGGCAATTAGATTTGCTCCATTCTACAGAAACGGTGCATGATTTCAAAATAATCCACAAACTTAGGGCACAACAGTGGGTCTAGAGCAGACTTGGGCATTGTACGGCTCCCGGGCGACATATGGCCCTTTGGTTGACTCTGACCGCCCCGTTTATGCCAATATGGAATTGCAAATTATAGACCTTAAAAAATTGAACAAATAAATGACATTTTTTGTAAGGCATCCTAACTTTTTCTTTGCTTCGCCAAAATGTCCACTCTTATTAGCTTATCTAAACAACGATATTTAATGCTCTTGTGCAAATAATGTCATGCAGAATTAAGTTGGCTCGCCCCTCCACAATCAGTTAAGTTTATTATGTCCCTATGGAAATAACAGTTGCCCACACCTGATGGAGAGTTTGTCAGAGTATTTAATTTAAACATGGCAGAAAATAAAGTCGAGTTGTCTAATTTTTATACTATTCCAGCGATTCACACCATTGAAGAAAATTCGTATTTAGTGTGGATACATTTACGAATTTTCTTCATTGGTGTGGATCGCTGGAATAGTATGAAAATTAGACAACCCGACTTTACTTTCCGCCATGTTTATGGCAAAATACCGGCTATTTTGGAAAGAACAGTCGGTTTCCACAACCAGAAAATCACAAGCTATTTATAGTTTACTCAGAACTAAGTACAGTGTTACGTAGTAGCCTTTACATTTTCCTTGCCATAAATCAGGAATAACCCATGCATAAGCATAACAACTTTTCTTCAACCGGCACAGCCAACAGTTTGTTGACAAGAAAAGCTTATATTTCAGTGAGAAACTTGGCTGATACAGGCCGTGCATTGTGGTGCTCAGTAGATCTGGTGCTGTCTAGTCGATTCTGTTACTTGATACACATTTTGATGTTTATGTTTTAACAGGCGGTCTTCATCTCTACATCAAGTAACGGAGCCGACAGAGGAACTAATCCGCACGAAAACACTTATTTTGAAATTACTCAAACGCGTCGCTTTTTCCCGGCCGTATTTTTTCATGCAATGTCAACTCTGATCAACCAAAGAAACAACAACGAGTCGTTTAAAACATGCTTTGCTCGAATTCGCCGCTAGACCACCACGCCACTGTTAATCTCCAGGCGTATCGGGTGATTAAATAATGTGCGAAGTACGCGAGCGGTTTTTCATCAACAGCCTTTGCCCCTTGACGCTTCGATCCCAATAAACACAGAGCCAGACGTCGCACTAACTCCGGCATGCCTTGGCAGAAAGGAAAGTAGTGGTTTCTGTAGACGTGGTGCGGGTGAGATGATGTATCGACCAGGAAGGGATTCAGACCAGGCGCCAGGATCGTTTTACAAGCGCCACACCAACTGTATATATCACAGCAGCAGTTTCGCGGGCAATCCATTTCCAATCAGGCAAAAATCGCAGGCATTTTTTCGCCGGGAGTGGCGGCCCCACATCACAACCTTTTTAAACCAAAGGCAAAGAGTACGTACCACATAGACTTAGCAAAATTTCTCTCCCAATGCCGTTTTTACAACAAGCTAAAAACATCGAAAACAAACTATCCCAAGATTTCGCATTTCGGCAAACGCCCATTCTTGAACTTAGAAAAATGCCACTGTCTTATATAGTGGCACCAAAGACCTCACGTTCTTTGTATTAAATGTGAATATGATTAAAGGACTTACCGGGGCGCAATAAAGCAGTTCTGTTTGCAATTGTTAAACAAATCAAGCAACACAGCACTTAATTCGTCATTGGTATATTTCTGCCAACCAAGAATACTCACAAAACAAAAAAACAGTTATTTATTACCGCCGTTATTCATGTACAGAACAACAATGTTCCCAAAGACATTTTAAAAGCAAGAGAAGAATGTCCACAGAAGGCGAAGACAAGCCTTTGTAAACTGACTCGTTATGCAGAGTAAAAAACAAAACAAATTCCTAAATTCCTCACCAATAAACGTGCGCTCGCTTACCCGGTTTACATACTTCTGATGCGGTGCCCCTTCGACTAACAGAAACCGAAGATTGAATAATGGTGTTTAGACCACTAACTAATCTCCGCCCTAGCATGCTACGGGCACTAATTTATCCTTTTCCCGCCGTAAATAGATTAGGAATCGAATTAACCGTTGGTGTTGCAGCGCGCCCCTTCCTATTCGGCTCTGCTAAAGGCACAACGTATTAATATACGTGCGAAGAAGGATTAATTTTCCGAATTACCCTCACTACTGCGGTATAGGATTATGAGAATACGGGGCTTTAAGTAATAAAATTAGGTTGTGAATGTTGCTTTTCACAAGTACTTGATGTAGAAAGGGCGGAACAGTTGCAGTATCCTTCACAACACGCTTGTTAACACGTGCCACCTGCTGGATAGGAGACGGTCAACACGCTTTGTGCAGTCAGCTGTAAAAATACTTTGACCAATTGCTTCAATCGTGCAAATTTCGCCTAAATTAATATATGTATGGCCAACCTGTAAAGCATTGCACAATTTTAGGCGGCATACTGAACCCCAACGATAACAAAACATCAGTACTTGTTTTATTTTTTACCTTTCACCCAACGC
Organism: Phallusia fumigata; assembly: GCA_008931825.1. NCBI lineage: Eukaryota > Metazoa > Chordata > Ascidiacea > Phlebobranchia > Ascidiidae > Phallusia > Phallusia fumigata. The sequence continues at coordinate 33,651 of QXVZ01033816.1, forward strand.
ATATTCAGAAGTGTCGTTNAACCCGTAAAGCATTGCACAATTTTAGGCGGCATACTGAACCCCAACGATAACAAAACATCAGTACTTGTTTTATTTTTTACCTTTCACCCAACGCATATTCAGAAGTGTCGTTTAGGTTAGTCAAGTAAATCTTCTATAAATCTGAACAGTTTTTTTCTCTACATGTGCTGAATCCACATATTATATGTTTAGAAAGATTGTGCGCGCTTCTACCAAATATGTACACAACATAAAGCAGTGGTTCCCAACCGGGGAGAAATTCCTCCCACGGACGAATTTCCACTTTATGTGTAAGTTATTCATAATAAGTGTAGTATTTCTTTTTAGGTATACCAGTGGTTCCAAACCTTTGGACATCCCTAAATCACTTTTTGTCTACAGGGATGAATGGAATGTTCAATACAAGCAAAGCGGCCATTACTCATAAAAGGTTGAGTGCCACTTCTTTATAGGATGAAAAATGGCACAAATGTGGTGCATAATTAAACACCCCTGGTTTGTATAATATTGCGTCGTTACAGTACGGCCTCGTTACTCTCTGCTATTTGAAATAATCGATTACTGCAAAATACTTCGATACCTCATCGATAAAACCTCACTCCAGTTGGGAGAGCGATTATAGCAAAGAGTAATAATATAATGTTGGTTTAAAAGTTTTTCATTTAGGAAAGTTACCACCAACCAATTTTTTTCAATTTCCTAAAATGATTATTGCCGAACTTGTTGAGTTATTCTCTTGCTGATAGAACCCCGATTTTCTAAAAAAATCCGAAACGATTCAATTACATGCACATTTTTCGGGGACGGTGAATTAAAAACCTCTAAAATGCCTTTTACAACGTAAGCAACTTTCTCAAAACTCCTTGACTTAATTCTATTTTTTTTTGTTGAAATGTGAAAAAAGTTTAAAACAAAGAATAATTAGACTTACGAATTTTGAATAAAAATTTGCTGTGGTTGACTGCACATAGCTCGCTAGGAAACTCGCTTTAAGCGCGCAAAGTCGCCACAATGAAGTCTAATGCACGTGGACTTAAATTGGCTTGATCTATGTTTATGTTTCTTCTAAGCAAATTGCCTCGACTGGCGTCTCTGTAAAGCGGTATTGAAAATCTGAGACAAAAATGTCAACATTGTTTCAGTGTTACCCGCTACAGCTAAAATCAGGAGCCAAAAAGGTGAGTTTCCCTTTTAAAGTGCTTAACCACGCGAGTGAAAATTATCTCGTTGTGTTTGTTGGAAACCAACTTAACAAACACCAACTCTAGTTTGAACGTTTGAGTTTGGTCGTCACCATTTTGCCGCGACGGGAAGGAACTGAAACGGTTTTTCCGCCATTTAAAAACGTGTTTAGCGACTTTTCTTCGTATACCACTATGAAACGAGGTTATGCGTTTTTTACATTCGCTACCAAGTAGTTGACATGGCCTTGAAAGCTGTGTGAAAAAAGCCACGAAAAAGTGGGGGCTAAATTTCAATGTCGTTGTAACTTGCAGAGCTAGCTGTTAGTTTTCCCTGAGGTACAATAACAATTTGGCTAACATTTCCATTAACGTTTTTGTTTTTGTGAGTGACCACGTAACAACAAAATATTTTGGGGGAAATTATAATTTACTAAATGTCAACAACTTTTGAAACTATGTCGACACAACGAAAATGACGTTTAGTGATATAACTAAAATTGCTGCAAATTGGCGTGCTTATGTACACCGCAAAAATGAATCACGGAACTTTATTCAAACATGAATCACAGAACTTCAACGCAATATTCAAGTAGGACTAACATCGCAGAAAAATGTTCCGCAAAGTGAGAGGCATGGGGCGACAAAGAACAGCTTCTGGAACATGCACAAATTTGCATGTGCAACACGGGCAGCTAACTAAGTGCAATTAGTACTGACTATATTAATTTTGGAAATTGACCAGAATCTTTGCACGAAAATGCCTGAAGTCACACATCATGGTATTTCTGGTATGAACGAAAAAATCAATTTCTTACCAAGTTGTTGTTTATGAACCATTCTGAAAGACCCATTCCTCACAAATAACACAACTTCCAGTGGATTTTGTCGGTTTGGAATGAGGCAGTAAACATTACTATGACTTTGCGAAAATCTTAAAGTAACATACATGGCTTTATTAGTGTTTGCTACGGACTGAAGCTGAACGACGTCTTGCATAGACGTGCAACAAGCGGGAGGCACAAACGGCAATGGGCCTAACGCTTTCAAAATGGCGCTGCTACGGTAAGCAAAATAAAAGTAAAAACTAGACCCATTGGATTTCGTTGGTGTGTCGCGCACGCATAACAATTGTATAACAGGTCTAAGAATAAAAATAAATAAGTAAAATGGCCAACTCAGTTGTTTGCATAAACTAATAAAGCGCGGATTGGCAATCTTGCAAAACAGGTCCACAGATCTGTGTGACGAAAGCGATGAAACTAAAAACAACAATTCGATTACAAATGGACGCCGTTTGTGACGTAACCAGCGTTGGTCAGTTCGCCGTGAAAGTTGTGGTGCGCATGCGCAGTGTGGTGGTGCTGACTTGCCTCGTGTCCGTGGCCGTAGAACCGGTTCTGATAGTGGTGCGACGCCATTGTTGGGTTGTAATGATCGGAGTGAGTGTAATGAGAGTTACTACCGTGGTTCATGTAGGCGGCTACCATCGCAACGGCCGTTGTCGAGGGCGAAGCCTGTGCAGGTGCGCCGTGAAATCCATTGCTCGTTCCGTAATGGTTAAGTTTGTGGTCCTTTGCTTTGGCGCGCAGCGAAGCGATGGGTGATGCTGGGAACGCAGTGTTGGTGTCGTTACCTCCGCTGCTGCTGTAGTCTTGGGCCCGGGAGTACACGGGGTTGCTTTGATACGAAGTCATCATAAGAGCTTGCTGTGAAGGTGAGGTTTGTGGGAAGGTGAGGGGGGTGCGATGAACGGGCGAGTAATCTGGTCGGTAACCCGCGTAAGCCGCCGTGTCCTGGTACATGTCCGTGACCGATCCCTCACTCCCGGACAACATGCTCAGGTCCTGGGGGCGCTGCACGCTTCCATGATGGGGGTTAGAGTGGGGGCTCATCAGGGGGCCTGTAGGAGAGGGGTGGCCGCTACTCGACGTCGAGTGACGTTCACGCGGATTTCCGCCGTTCGCCATCGGATTTAAAACCTTGTTGGACGACATCCAGCTGGTATACGACATTGTCATGTCAGAGTTTGGGTTGTAAACGTCGCGTGATTCACCTGGGTTTTCGTAGGGCTTTTCACGGGCAGGGTCGCCCTGATCGGCGAAAAACTGCGACACGGAGCTGTCCACGACTTCCGCTTTCGGAATTGGATCGTACATCGGATCAGAGACGCTTTCCGCTCGGTTGACCGGAGGTTCGGCGTTTTTTCCTTGATCAACGAAGACCTCCTGACTCATCTGTTCCTCGTTCTCCGTCGTCGATTCGCTCTTTTTCTTCGACTTTTTCTTTTTCCGCTTCTCGTGACTCGATTTGCCCTCAAAGTTCGGTTTACCGCTGCTTACGTCACCGGCCACGGCGTCATTCTTATCAGCTACACAGTCGTCTTTCGATGACTCGTTGGGGTTCGATGTGAGATCTCCTTTCGCTTTTGAGTCGTCGCCGTCACCTTGGTCATCTTTCGCGCTCGGTTCCTTGTCCCCGGATCCTTTCGCGTTCGTGTTCGCGTTCGTCTTGGATTGCATTTTCAGTTGTCGCCTCAATTTTGCGCGCCGATTTTGGAACCACACCTAGGACGAAAGAGGCGTTGCAGTTAAGCACTGGGCTTTAAACGAAGCTTAGCAATATAAAATATTGGGATAGGGAGCTTGAGTAAAAACGACTGCAAATACATTGCGGTTCAAACAACGCTAAGTTAGATACAAATATTGCATTGGGACGATAGTATGTAATTGTAGTACTTTTTAAATACCCCCAAGGGTGACAGATAGAAAAATACACACAACACCTTACCCAAACTCGCAGTGTTAATACCATACAAACGTACCTAAAACCCGTGTTTGTGAAAACGGTTTTCTTGTTAGAATTTTTTTGTTTTTCTATTGAATTCGCGTCAGTATAACGCGCATACGGTAGTCTAGTACTGACAAACTGCCACCTCCCGTAAAACTGACAAAATTAGTTAACAACGTCGTTGCTGCATATCGCTATAAGTTATTCAGNTGTTGGACGACATCCAGCTGGTATACGACATCGTCATGTCGGAGTTTGGGTTGTAAACGTCGCGTGATTCACCTGGGTTTTCGTAAGGCTTTTGACGGGCAGGGTCGCCCTGATCGGCGAAAAACTGCGACACGGAGCTGTCCACGACTTCCGCTTTTGGAATTGGATCGTACATCGGATCAGAGACGCTTTCCGCTCGGTTGACCGGAGGTTCGGCGTTTTTTCCTTGATCAACGAAAACCTCCTGACTCATCTGTTCTTCATTCTCCGCCGTCGATTCGCTCTTTTTCTTCGACTTTTTCTTTTTTCGCTTATCGTGACTCGATTTGCCCTCGAAGCTCGGTTTACCGGTGCCTACGTCACCGGCCACGGCGTCATTCTTATCAGCTACACAGTCGTCTTTCGATGACTCGTTGGGGTTCGATGTGAGATCTCCTTTCGCTTTTGAGTCGTCGCCGTCACCTTGGTCATCTTTCGCGCTCGGTTCCTTGTCCCCGGATCCTTTCGCGTTCGTGTTCGCGTTCGTCTTGGATTGCATTTTCAGTTGTCGCCTCAATTTTGCGCGCCGATTTTGGAACCACACCTAGGACGAAAGAGGCGTTGCAGTTAAGTACTGGGCTTTAAACGAAGCTTAGCAATATCTACATAAAATATTGGGATAGGGAGCTTAAATAAAAACGGCTGCAAATACATTGCGGTTTAAACAACGCTAAGTTAGATACAAATATTGCATTGGGTAGTATGTAATCGTAGTACTTTTACGCCCAAGGGTGACAGATAGAAAAATACACACAACACCTTACCCAAACTCGCAGTGTTAATAACATACAAACGTATCTAAAACCCGTGTTTGTAAAAACGGTTTTCTTGTTAGAATTTTTTTGTTTTTCTATTGAATTCGCGTCAGCATAACGTGCATACGGTATAGTCTAGTACTGACAAACTGCCACCTCCCGAGAAACTGACAAAATTAGTTAACAACGTCGTTGCTGCATATCGCTATGAGTTATTCGGCTAAGGTGGCTGTTAAACTCATACGCTTAAATCAAATACAAGAGGTCAAAACGTCTGAGGTTCATTACCACTGCACACTTTGTATCAGCCTTCGGTGTAGGTTGTGTGTGCATTACTTGACCGGCGAGGGTCAGATTTGCATTGGAACGCAAGGACTTATGTCAAAAACCATTACAAGCAACAACGGATTTAATTCGCCGTATCAAAACACCTCAGCCAGAGAGCACGTAAATGTTTTTAAAAGCTTCACCCTAAAAGTCCCCGCTGAAGCCCTATTAAGCTGTTCCATGCCTAGTTGGCTTACATAATGGCCGTGGGCGCTTTTTGCACGACAAAATCGCGGGCTCTAATCAGCTTAACGTGCTTTTCGCCTGGCCGAAAACGGTCTGGCATGTCCACGGCACCCGTCAGTGAAGAGTTATGTAGACAGGGCAACGTATAGAGGAGCCGGTGCGGTAAAAAATGATTACGGCGTCTTAAGTTACTCGAGGATAAAAAGTATTAGGTTGAAAAAACAAGAACCCTGCCCCATTGGCGACCCGCTGACCTTTGGCCCTGCGAAGTGGTGCGCCTCTAAGTAGGCCCACGCCGAGTTAATAGACGCTGTGTTGAAGCAGTTACGGGCGTTTTGTCTGGGCAGGGGCGCACTGTTTGTGCCCATTGCATGTTCTGTTTTGATCTCCGATTCGCTGGAAAATTTAGGCAACAGTCGCGCTCACCAGGGCGTAAATATCAAAGCGGTTAAAGGCGACGAGCGTTCAGCGCTCCTCGCGCGGCCACTTTCGTTCGGGGCAAGCCCGGCTTGTTGTCTGTCAAAACCAACCGGCCACTCACCGCACTTATGTAATTATAAATCATTCGACGATGATGGGTTGACTCGACGACACGCGTTACAAGGAGGTTATCACAATCCAAGCGTAGTTGGTTGGGTCCTCTTTCAAAATGGACAATGCGTTCGGATGAGGTTTATACACTTGTGAGTCAATAGCACACAGAATCATTGTTGATTTTCGCAACAAATGAGTCAGGTTTGAAACGGCGGCGTTAAGGGTTCGGGCGCTCAAACATAACTTACAGGTAACAGAAGAAAAAAAGGCATGTGCTAATTTTCAAAAAAAACGAAAAAAGGTAACCACAAAATGCAGAAACAAATAGGCTCAAAGTTGCGGATTGTCTTGTATCAAAAAATAGAAAAAGAATGTGTAGTTTATTTATCAATTTATTTCTGTATGGTAGCAAGCTACATCTCTCCATCAAATGTCAGACATAACTGCAAAGAACGTTTATAACCTGATACATCGCAAACCCATCCCGTAATATTAATTTCGTCAAAAGTTTCCATTCAAGGCGTTTCGAAAAGCTGTTCATGCGTCAGTGATAATCCAATACCTCCCAAAACCCCGTCACCCCAGGGGTTTGCGTAGGGGCGACACGGTTGTACAGATTAGTCGGTGGGTTGTCAGTCACTACTGGGTCGGTCGTAAAGAAAGCGAAAAAAAACAATTAGAAACACTTAAAATGCGTAAACTGGCAGGCATTGAGGTGCGCCGAGTTACTGTGCAAAGAAGGGGTCCCTTCTCTTTTTCTGGCGTGTTTGGAGGCAATCAGTCAGCACCGGTGTCGAATGACAAGGTTTCCAGTGATAAAAACGTGTGATTAAGTGCAAAACCGTGGTGCGAATATTTGCAAGTGCCGTTGTTTGCCTAGCCCCCGTTCCGTCTCGCTCGTAATCCACCGACCAAGCACGAAAAATTAGCCGCCGTTGCTGTTGTTGTGCGCTCAAGTGCCAAGTGAAAACAAACGAAGTTGGGTGCAGCAAATTCTGCTGCATGTTTTGGTTGTGGCGTCCATTTGTTTTATGGTTACTTGTGTGCTGACTGCGCTCCGTTCTATCTCTACCTATACAGTCCTAATTCCCTTTGAACCATTACAGAAACTCAACACGCAACAGAACTTGCAGAAAATAGAAATGACAAAGCGTGGAAAATCGAGAGAAAGGGTATTTGGACTGAATCATCTTGGGTTTATGGATAGAAAACAAATGTTTTTTTAAGATTGTGTGGTTACATTAAACTGCCCTTTGCAACACTATGTTTCCTTTATACCATTACAGAAACGTAACCTGCAGTTAAAAAAAATAACGGAAAACAAAATGATAAAGAGTGGCGAAGTTAACTTAGTGGTGGCTTATGACTAAACCATCTCGCGTTTATAGATCAAATCGTTTTCAAGGCTGTTTAATTGCAATAAACTGTCCACGACTGTACATAGCGGCTGTAGAATAAAAAATGTCGGCAACGCAAAGAGAAAGAGAAATGTATTTAATGCATCAATGGAATTTGTTGACCATAACTGGCAGAAATAAACCATAACTGGCAGAGGACTTGTAAATGGTGAATACATTGCAAGTTATGTTTTTTTTCAGCTACTCTTAAGTCCGTATCTTGTGTTCCTAAACCAAAAGATTCTCATCTAGGTTAAGTGCCAAAATGTTTCCAGTCGGGTGGAATAAGTTTGCATTGATTTGTACGTGGGAAGTTAATGTGTGCGAATGGCAAATTACACACTTCACTTACCATCAGCGGTTGTTAGTAAGTGTCACCTTCACGCGATTACATATTACAAATCTTGCCCATTTGGCGTGGCACTGGCTCCCACGCAACCACGTCATACACTATCGTCGCGCGCCTTGACCGTGAAAGTAACAATGCGCTCATGGGATCGGGTCGGTCAATCGCAGCTGATATAACAATTTCCGCGGTGCTAATTAAACGCGACATTTCCCCCGCCAGGCAACGCGGTAATCAAGCCGCTTTGTTGTCCAACGATCGGGATCGCTCAGTGCTGTTTGCGGGCGACGAGCGTGAAAATGCCGGCATAAGGCCGACATCCGACCCCGATGTCATGGGCATGACCGTGAATGCTCTCACATCCGCACGGAATTACTTGGCACGTTGGCATTGAGAGTTGTCCAAGCGGCGACGGTGTTATTACGCAATGCACGCACTATAAAGGCGCTAATATAGTGCGACTAGGGACGGAACTGTGGGAAAACAAACAGGCAAAACGCCGAAACGCGCAACCGGAAAAAGTACTGAATGGAATAATTTGTTGCTTTGTAGCAATACAAACAACTTCAGAAAACGCCCCAGAACTGGCCGGGAATCACCGTTGTGGACCCGGGGGCGCAAGAGGTGGCAATATCCGTTGATTTGCCATTGATGGGCACCTGCTGCACCTCGTATAATCGAATTTCCAACACCTCCGCGTTGTCGATGGCTTGTGAAAGTTTTTGTAGGTGTTGTGCGTCTATTTATCACCGGGAATTGGCGGCGGAAGGAAGTTCGCTTTGTTTCTTTGTCGTTTAATCTTCCGCCTTAGCTTTAGCAAACTCCAAGGTCATCTCTAGGCTTTTGCGGGTAGGTAAACGAAATCGACATTTCCTATTTACCACACGGATTTTTTTGTTCACAAAAATATAAAAGAACTGCTTCGCAATTCACTGATTCTTTAAAAGTATTAAATACGTTTTCTTTATGCTTATATTTTTCCTAAAGTTGGATTTTAGCAAAAAAAATGTTGCTGATTTAGGTAATCGAATACCGTATACAAGTTACATTTTTTGTTTGATAGATGTCGTATTTCTTTTCTTTTTCGTGAAAGGTCTACATTACAGTAGAAAAGATCAACTAATCAGGCGGACGGTGAACCGCTAAAATTCCATGTAAAGCATGTTGAGAATCACTGACTTTGGTGAAAGTAATTAATTTATATCTCAGTTGACGTTTGGAGTTATTCATTATCCGAGAATTTAAAGATCAATGTCGATGAAAATCTACTGCGCGATTAAAAATTAGGATTACAATTTTTTGGGTTTTTTCGTAGATCGATTTCTTACATCCATTAAAACCATAAATACTGTCGGCGTTTTGCGACTTTCAAGTTTAAATGATTTTAAAAAAACACTGAGGTAAATTATCATCTAAATTACGGGTAAGTGGAAACAAAATTAATATTCGCAGCTTATTTAAATAAAAGTAAAAAAACAGCACCCTAGCATTCTTGCAATCCGAGGAACAAAAAATGTCGACATCCTGAAGCTTGCTACAACTGCTGCGGTTAAATTTTGACACTTTTCCAATCATGGTGCGAAAAATTTCATTAACGGATTGAAACGATTTATTTTGTGGATGCGCAGCGAAACCCAAAGTGGAAAGAAATGCGAAGAAAGAGGCCTAATCAAATCTTCAAGCTTAACCCGGGGATTACAAGCGATGTGGCGCGAGCTCGGGTAAAATTAACAACGTAATCGAGTTAGACAGCGCTTTGGCGTCTAATTCGACAGAAATAATCGAATTCCGGGTAATTAGGACTAATACGGGAAAAGTGAAAAGATAGAAATCGGCCGCTCACCCAGGGGTGAGAAACCTGTTGCTGTTGTTATTTTGTTGAGCGCTGTCAATTACCCCTTTTTTCGGTCGCGCCCCATCGGCAAACTTGACACCATGGGAACGGGGAAGGACAATGGCCGCATGCGCCCCCCGCTGGCTGGGCGCACAGGACGGGGCCGAAAATGCGACAATACTCTCGATCTCGAGTTAAACGCGACTGGAAAGTGGCAACAATCGTTTTCTGGCCAGTTGGCATCATCCGGACAGAAATCGATACAAGCGGGGGGTGTTTGAGCATTGTCAGCCATGTGCGAATACAACCGAGCAAATAATTCGATCCACAAGGGTCTCGATCCCTAACAAGCCCTGCTGTACACAAAGAAACCGCTTGGTGACGTAGACTCATGGAACAGGTTGCGAAAATTCCAGTAAGTCATAGCAAGCAAACTGTTGCCAAAACTCGATATCTTAATCACGGCATTGTGCGCTGCCACATAAAATCGCGTTGCCAGCGACTCGTCGATTCTATCACGTGTCCTTCTTGGGTCAGCTGCCCCAACAATGGGCGCCGCGACGCTTGGAAAGCTTTTTCCATCGGCCGCCAAAACGCGGATGATTTACCCACCCGAGTTGCACAAAGGAAAACGGGAAGTTTGGAATGAAAATTAATTGGCTTGTAGCGGGATCGCGACGCCCAGTTCGCCGCCGCGATTGTTGCAATTTCGCCTTCGCCTAATTACGAGCTTGGATTACTTGGGAACCTTTTCCGGCCAACTACGACTGGGATCCGTCAGCGGATTATCTGCGTTTTAACCAATCCGTTCCTATTTCAAATTGCGCGATTACAAACCGCTGCGGAACAAACAAGACTTGTCAGAGTCCCTGAAGGGCTTTAAGCTGGAATTAAATTAATGGCCCGTGACACTAAATTAACCCGCACCGCTAACATTGTAATCAACCTATAATGTCGGGCATTTAAAGTGATTGGTACAACCGCATAGCAGATACAACAACTTTTTTATTTCGTTATGTCTTCATTTCATGCGGTAATTGTGTTTAAGCAGCTTTGTTGAATTGGCCACGGTGCACAACGCCTTGTTTGGGAAGTTGCGCCATTTTAAAACTTGACGTTGGCAATGGATTGTCGCGTCACCAAACGACGCACGGCTCAGCTGACATAGACAACACGCTAACGGTTTTTCGCGCTTTTAGTGGTTCGTCTAATTGTCCCCAAAGTTCACTTTAAATCCGTCAGCGCCGTTCGTTTTGCTAAAAAGCGATTCAACCCTCTTTGGCCTGATTGATGCCAAACAGTTCGCAAACCCGAAAACAGATTTATTCTCTGTTCTGGCGAGCCGGGCTGGCAGTTGCCATAACACGTCGAGAAGCGGCCGCGGACCGTTTGCGGCGTCTGCGCCGTCGGGGACTGCCTCGGAACGCCCGACGCCGCGATTAGTTCAAGTTAGCCGGGTTCAAAGAACCAGGAATTCTTCAATTCACGAAAGTTGATGATGTTTGTGGTGCAGCCTCTCGAGCTTGCTGGTGCGGAAAAGGAAAAAAACGATAGGGATCTTTCCAGCCGACCGCCCGACCGCCGTACCCCCCCAAAAAAACTCCTACCAGCAACAAACGAACGGCGATTTTGCGTTAGTCTTAGTCACCACCTAATGACGTTATCAGTCAGTCGACAGGGAGCCTGTATACGTCACCGGTTTCTCGAGGCGCCGCCAGCCACTGTTTGCCCAGGGGTCCCCCCACAAACGCGGCCCGCTCTCACTTAGACTCTTGTATCCTTTGTAAGTAGATTATGATTGATTTCAGGTCATAAGCAAAAAAATATTATCTGCAAACGTTTGAGGCCGACACTGAAGTCTTTCAAGTTGGTTTTTGCAGCAGTTGGTGAACGCCTGCAAATTGCTGGACGGTATTTGTGGATATTGTTGCCGTTAATATCACCTTTATCTCAGGTTTTTTTGAACTCAAATTGTTTCTTCAAAAAAAATCAAGCTATCAATTCTTGAAGAGACCGGTTTATTTTATATCAGCTACAGCGGCCTAAATCTGTATTCAAACAACTTTTTTAGTCCAGACAACTCCAATGTAATAAATTAATGTCAACAATGTTGGACCCACCTGAATCCTGGCCTCAATCAGATCCAACCGTATCGCCAAAGCTTCCCGCATAAAAATGTCTGGGTAGTGAGTGGTATGGAAAGCTCTTTCCAGTTCCTCGAGTTGCCACTGGCTGTAGTTGGCTCGTGCCCGGCGCTGTTTGGAAGGTTTGGTGTCGTCTGCAGCGAAAGTGTGGCAAACAATTAGCAAATGTTGCCTCAACACGGCAAGACGTGCCAGTGACTAATGTGTCGCCCACTTTCAGCTCTATATTTGCAACGATGCGATTGGGTCCATTAGCGACGTTATTGTCACAACGCTTCCAGAAAAAAAAATTTTTTTTCGGAAAAGGGGAAACGTAAACAATGTGCGTTAATTGGTCTTGCTTTGACGAACGTTTTGAAAGTGAAGGACGTTTAGTCAATTTGTATTAAGAGATATTTGCACAATGTTTAGCAGACTGGAAACAACATTGCCGATTTGTGTTTTGCCTCAAAATGGCGAATAAATTTATGCGCGATTTTTTTTTAAATAAACTCATGTGAAAACGCTCACACAGAGAATTCGAAATATGCGTTCATGACTTTACCACACGATCAATGACAAATACAAATATTTACAATGTGTAGCTGCAGCGCGCTCAGCTTCGATCCACCGATTGTGCTTCTAACTTTTTTGCGCTTGGTAACGTTTAACGTTGCGCAGCTATTATTGGCTTGGTGATTGATTTAGTGTTACTGTGTCGCTATTTTTTATGTCACCAAGCAAAATAAACTTTCAACAAAAAACTCAAATCAACAAAAAAGCTCACAGATATTAGAAAACTTATTTTTAATGAATACCGAGCATTTAATTGAATTTTCCTAAATTCAACTGAGGGCTGAAAATGTTGTAAAACTTAAAATTTCTGCGTCATTACGGAGACATTTCACCCTTCCGCTAAGCAGGCAGGCAGACAATTATTTGTTTAATATCTTTTAAAGTACTATTAATAAAGTTCGGATGGAAAACCATTTATGCGGCCATCACATACAGTTAACCAAAACTAGCAACTATTTGTAAACTTGTGGTCAACAAAGCAATTTGAAGAGGTTCACGAACGTTCACAAGTGCGATGTGCTGCATTGACAAAAACGTTAAAGTAATCTGTTGTCGCTCTTGTTTTCGAAATCAAGCTGACGCAGTAAACTAGCAGTTAACATTTGCCAAGTTACGCTTTTGATTTTCACCTAGTCACTTAACGGTGTTTGCATTTCATTTGGCGACAATTGCGGAAGGGATTAGAGTCGCGAGGAGTTTCCACCAACGCACGAAGCCGAGCGAAAATCAACAAAAACAGCTTTGGAAAACCCAGGTGGCTCGACCAAGCCGTGGCGCAAATAGTTTTAAGGCCGTGAAGAAAACAAAAGCAAGCCTCCCAAAACCAGCAGAAATCGCCAGCCTTCTCACGATTATTGCGATCATAGGATAAGCCAAAAAACACAAGTAAACTTAATCTGTACACTCTGGCTGCCTTTCTTGAAGGTTTAAGCAACTTTTGTTTGTTAAACGCTAAAAAATCTCCGTTGACACGAATTAGGGGGTCAGCATTTTTGTTTTGTAATTTTTTGTGCTGCTACTCTCAAGGCGTGTTTTGAGATGTTGTGAACTGAATGGAAGGAATAAAAAATAATGTTAATCACAGTGAATTGATGGGGTCTTTGAGTAGGAAATTCGTCTAGTGGGCGTTGTTGCAAATTAAAATATTCTGCTTGACCAAATGAACTGGACATTTTAGGTGGATGAACCAATGGATACCGCCTTTCCGTAAATTGTAAATCTTACAGCCTTTTTCACAGACAATACAATATCCAAATAACAATTTAAAAATTACGTTTTTAGCTTTACTTTAAATCTAATTCTTGGGAATTTAGTGCAAAGGAGAACTATTACTCGGATTGTGAAAAGAATTCATTTTGGGGGGTAAGAATTTCGTTTTTTTGGAGCCTTATTCAATTTGTCGTTTAAACCTCTATTGTTTGGTACAATAGCAAAAAGCCACAATGATTTGTGAGCTGCAGACAGTGCACATTGTTTCTACACTAGCCTAAACGGCCAATGTCTTGTCACCAGCTGCACTGATGAGACATATTAGGTCGAAACAGTGTGCACTGTCTGTAACTCACATACTATTTTAATGTTTAAAATGAGCAAAATCGCGAAAACAAACCCACCGAAGTTCGCGTTGTACTCGCTCCCCACACCAGCGAAGCCAGCAGCTTGGGATGCCATCATTAGCGCCTGTTTGCATGGGTCGGACGGGACGTAGTTCTGCAGGAAGCCATCGTAGGTTCCGTACATGGCGGCGGCCGCGGCTGCTGCGTGGTTCCCGACGTGATGAGGGTAATAGTTCTGCGGGCAGCCGGATGCCGTCTGTCCCGCCGAGGGCGACAAGGAGAACCCTGTCGGTCGGTGATAGAGCGGGGGCGGGTACGTCATCATTGATGACGGGACGAGAGATTGGGGGCCATACATTGCTAAACTTCAGTCCGTGTCTTGAGGAAAACAACGTCGACAGGTTCCAAAGATGCCGCACGGTACAAAATGGCGAAGTTCGCCCCAAGCGCAACTGACAAGTCCGAAACCGCCGCTTTACTATAAACTGTCAATTTTCACTTGTACCAAGGTTTTGTTGTACTATGATGCTCTAAACAAAAATAAAAACAGTTTTAAAATCATCTTTGCAAACAGACAGATTTTATTTTGCGGTTCCACTTTTAAAAGGTCCGATAAAAACGTTTGTAGATATGCCTGGATATCGATAAATCTCTTCTGTCAACTAATCAAGTGTCCAGCGTCGTTGTTGATCTTGTTCTGCCGTAGAAGCTAGCTAGTTGCATGAGACGATGTTAACTACCGCCAAATGAAACCCGGTTGATCGAAAACACCAACTCAGTTTTCATAACGTATTTAATTCAGAAAACTGTATATTCGTGTAAAACCTGCCGCTGATCGCTAATGCTTTTCTGTATTACGGCCGGTGCTAATAAATATGTATGGCCTAATTAAAAAAATTAAAAACATAACTGCCAGGGAACTGGTACATTGTGAATTAATTGTATTGGAAACGCTTTGACAATCGCTGTTGTCAGCGGCCACCTGCGCAGTTGCACCCCGTCGCTTTTGTGCACTGATGATGACAACAGCGATTGTCGAAATGTTTCCAACTCAATGTATTCACAATAAACAAGGTCTCTGGGAGTTATGTTTTTAATTAATATGTACAGAAATCTTGCAAACAAGTGTCTGCCGTCTAATCGACCTCTCCTGTAATCTCACAGGTAAACCACTCTCATCAGTGCAGCACTCGCGTTCCCAGCTAAGCAACCTGCGCTTCCTCGAATGGGAAAAAGGGCGAGCTACCTGGCGCACAGTGAAAAATCGCTCCACAGGTCACAGACAGAGGTCAGTGGAAGCATGTTTAAGCTTCCAACCTCGCAACAAGTTCGTGACAATGCAAAAAAATGATATTTTGCCGCTTGCCTGCAATATCACAAAATCGATGGATCTTAGATTTAGGGCTTTTATAGTTTGAGGATTCTACTGTTTTGATACATTTGCCATTACATCAAAATGAAAAATAGGTATATCTTACGTAAGATTGACCAAAAATCTTTACCCTTAATTATATTGCTTTAATCTTGCTCATTCCACTAAAAGAGATTACTATTTTTGACTTAATGGAGTAAAAAATAGTGTTGTAAGATAATGCAAAGGGGATACAACAGTTTTATAGCGACTAGATATAAGATGGACTGGATTAGAGACTAGATTTTTTAAACGAGACCTCAGGTACCTCTTATAACTGAAACTTTTTTAATATTACTGAATTTCAGTAGCACACAGGCACTTGAGTTAATTGGCAAAAGATCGACAAAACTTTCGCGGTCGGGGAAAATCGGCTTCCCCGTGACAACGCGATCGCTGACGTGTTTAGGCTTCCACAACACAAACAAACAAAGTGCCAGGGGTGCAGGTGCGCAGGGGGGCGCTCACCCTTTTCCCAACAGCCCCCTCGGCCGCGCGCTTTCGCGCCAACGGGAGCGTTAAGCAATTTCCGCGAAGTTGTGTCGTGATTTAACGACACTGAACTTAAACCGACAACCGCGTTCGCCCATTCCTATACGACCCCGTAAGGTCGCGGAGTGTCACCTGCGCTGTACTTCTCAATGGCCGTTCGCCAGTCGCGAATGCCGGTTGTGTCACGGTAGGCAGGAAACTTATCAAAACCGTGCGACGGCGAATAAATAACATTTTCCCGCTTTACGACCGGGTGCCTCCCGACCGCAGCATCACTGCCGTGCCACAAAAAGCAGCAAAATAATTGAATTTGCGGGCGTTTATACACACTGCTTGGTTCCGAACTGACACGAAAGAATGCACCTACACATGGACTCTGATTGTAAACAAAGCGAACTCGGAATCACAACGATTACATCATTGTACACAGTTCTTGCGCTGACCACCCGGAGCCGCGAACTTGGCTGGGTGAAAATGCCTCTCGGGTGGTCCCTGAGTTTTTGCCTTGCCAGTATTGTTTACTTTGAAAATATCCGATAGTTCGTAATTGTCGCATCCGCCGTAAATGACATTCACGGTTGCTCCCCGGCATTTACGAGTTAGGAAACTGGCGGAGTGACTATAACAACATATTTGACCTCTTCTGAGCGAGGGACCTGCGCTTCTGTTTTGAAACGCTCGACAAATTGCCAACACACTTCTTATGCACGCGGCTCGGTAAGAAGTCACAATATCTGCCGGAAAAGTCACAAATCAAAATGTGTCAAACAATAAACGTGTCCCCTATTCTTCACAAAATGTATCCACTATTTTTTACAAAGAATGTATTATACTTATCCACACCTTAGGAAATATGTGTACTATGCCCATAAAACTCGGCTACATTGAGATTCGAACCAAAGACCAAAGATGTTTGGATAATTTTGTAAGTTTTTATGTCCAATTGTTGGTCACCAATATACATAAAGCCCATATTGTTTCACCTCGTCACTGAGAAACTCCACCAGAGACGAGCAAAACTGATAGCGTAACGCGATTTGGCAGTAGCAAGTTGATTCGAACACAGATGTCCTGGCATTGTACACAGACAGTTCAACAGTGCCAAGGACCTTGGTTCGCAGCCAAGTTGGCAGCTAAACAAATTGATCAGGTAGCACATTAGACAGGTAAAGAGTGACAATAGCGAAACGCGACCCTGTGGCATGTGCCAAGTCTTGAGCCATTGAAGACGAGGTCGAGTGGCTGAAACGCTTTTCACATGTTAAGTCCATTTGCCGGCACATGTCCAGCCCTGAGCATTCACCCACCGTGAAAGCGGGTAAGGGCGTCGGCACTTGGCGCTGAACAAACAGTAGGACGCGGGTTGTATCAACTACAAGTTGACCCTGGGAGCCGATGTTTGGGGTAATTTGCGATTGAAGGGCAAGTAATCGCAAAAAATCGAGTTACACGTAAAAGGTTTATCTGTGCTAAACGTTGATTAGCAATTTTCCTGGAGTATGGGATTCACACAAAGAAAATTTTGAATATTATGTAATGCTAAAATGGTTTCGTCTTAAAGAGACCTACACACGCACCAAAACCTCCTTTTTGCGATTTAGTGGTGACTCCCAATTTTATATTTTAAATGTGTTTTACCTGCGAAAACATTTTCGTAACATATTTTAACAGGAAAATCTAAAAAAGGCTAAACAGCTATTGCGACAAAAACACCAAAACATTCACAATTCCCAATTCACAATTTAAATATCCCCGTTTACAGAAAAACACCCAAGTTTTCAAAATGGGAAGTTTGAACCCATTAGTAATCCAAAATGGACAAAAAGGTCCTGACGTAACCCACAATAATCACCAAAACCAGCAAGCATCCTATTCACTCGCCCCTTGCTCACGTGTGGGAATTGTTACATTAAATCACTTGAGTTTACTTTTGCGGCAGTGCTCGTCGAACGAGGTGTGAATGGAATCGCCCCGCCCTGACAAGGATTAGGTGACGGGAGTTTTTGTCCGCTTGCTCGGCAAACAGACGAACAAAAGCCAGGGACAAGATGTTAGTTTGTCTTCCTGTCGTCACCGTTTACGCCACCAGCCACTTCACCAGCCTTAATCTGTCAATTCGCAAACAATCATTTACAGGATTGACTTCATCAGAAAAATCCCCGTGGTTTTGGAGTGAATAGAAAAATACAGATTTTGTTACATTTTTGTACTACGCGTCAATCAGGAAGGGCTTTTCAAATCATTCTTTTTCGTGGGTTACCCTAGCTCAATATGGTGTTGTAAAAAATACCCCAACCCCTTTGCTTTCCAATCTAATTAAATCTTTGTAACTGTTAGCACTTAGATTTGTGCTGAGAAGGTGATAAACTGTGTACAATGTAGACCGTTGTATCAACTTTTCATGCCATATTTTCATTCGCAAAAAATCGACAACCAAACCGCGAATTATTAGGGCAATGATCAAACAAAATCAGTTCTCACAAAACGTGAAGGCTGCTCCTATATTGAATAAAAACACATCGAAAACGTGAGACCCCACCTCTATGACAGCAAGCCTGTGTGGAAAAAGGTTACTTTTCCATTTGGGAGATTTGTACCCCGATACGCACGCATGGGAATGTTGCTAAAACGCATTTTAAGCGGATGCTATGCCCAATGAGCAGAACTGCGAGGTTATGTGTCTGTGGCGTGACGAAAACATAACGTGCGCTGAAAATAACTGCAGGCCATTAGCACATTTCCGCACGCGCCTCAGTACACGCCACCTTTCCGGGTCCTGATTTCAAAATGGCGGAAACTCGATGTGAGGTCGATGTGACAATGCATGGGCTTAAGCCATTTTAAATTTGTTTGGATCGAGAGTGGGCTATCAAGCAACTATGTAAACGAAATGCCGGACGTAGCGTGTGGGGCATGAACCAATGAGAA
This sequence comes from Phallusia fumigata, assembly GCA_008931825.1. NCBI lineage: Eukaryota > Metazoa > Chordata > Ascidiacea > Phlebobranchia > Ascidiidae > Phallusia > Phallusia fumigata. The sequence goes on from QXVZ01033816.1 coordinate 52,357, forward strand.
AGTTATTTTGTTAGTGAAACTGTAGGGTTAAAAGCGATGCAGTGTCTGTGTTTTACACTTCGACTGTTCGATCGAATCTCTGCGAACAATGGCACATATTTAAACAAAAGTCTAGGAAAAACTATTGAACAGGTGCCATTTAAAGGTTTTTATGTAATGTAGGCGTTAAATAAACATTGCATAAAAATGAAATCAGCACTTTATTGCCAAAAACAACAGCATGTATTACTGTGGTACCAACAAAAACCTCATTTGATCCCAGTAAAATTCATCACCTTTCTCCTAAACAGCACGCACAAACAACATCCCACACAAATCCAGCAAAAAGACGTCGGATTTTCGAAAACCGCAAGAAGCCTTTAAAATACACTTGAAATCTAGATGGTTACTTGAAAGTTTGCATAGCCGTTAACAATAATGGCAAGAGCAAACTAAAAATTATCTAACTGAGTAATTAGTTGTAATCAATACCTGCGCAATGCATTGACCGAGAGTGAGTTTTGACTCGATAAAAGAAGAATGTGCCACTAGCGTTGTTCGAATATTGCACACCGCTGTGCCACTGAGACATTTCTAACTTCAACTGGCAGCTGACAGACACATTTTAACACTAGTTAAAATATAATAACTAAAACTGATCATTAAATTTTAAATGCATGTGTAAGTCAGGTATAATTTTTGTTCACGTAAAAAGCATATAGTGCGCACTTAATTTTTCAATCCTCTTCGAAACTGCTTTGTCCTGGACGTCTACTATAGCCATGATCACCTTGGTAAACTTTCACAAGCCGCCCATGTAAACCCACTGTCCGCCAAGTAGCCGTAAAACAAAGGCTCGTCCTGTTGATAAGACTGGGCCGGATTGTCTCAGGTCTGTGATCTATTACTCTGCACCGCGAAACATGTTGTGGGGACCGTTTTTTCCCCCACCAACTCGAGCGCATTGATTCGTAACAGTCGACAGAAACGGGGGCTGACTGTTGCGAGACCCGGGTAGGGGTAAGTGTTAGCAAAACTGCGAAACAAATTTGGTTGCTTCCTGCTTTAGTGAGTGCGAATAAAAGAGATTTGAATGTTCCCTAAATGAAAATTTCGGATCGTTTTTAGTGGATAATGGATTTTATTGTTTAAACGCCAGTATTGTTTTTTCTGTGAATTTGGCATCAAACTTTCGAATTCTCATCCATTGTGATCTTGTGTTCGGTTGTATACCTTTCTTTTACATTAAGCAATATTGACATATAGTGATAAACGACGACTTGCCACTGTTTCCATCTTATACAAAGAAATATAAAGTCAAACCTCATCAAACCTGTTTCTACTTTATGTTCTGAAAGTCATTTTGATTGTCGTACGTCCATGTATCCACAACAGAAACTGTTAACAATTTTCGAAAGTATAACTGTCTTTGATTCATTGCAGACAAGCACGTCACACAACCGAAGTGTTTTTGGCGAAGACAGACGAAACGGAGTTAATTGTGCGTTCTATTTGACCAGGCAGGATAATCCTAATCTGGGAACAAAAGCGGGGGTAACTTTGCGTGTTTGGGGGGCACAGGGGCCAGTGTGACCCAGCCACAGGAATTTCGGTGGCTTTTATACGAAGCTCGTGTAATGTTCATTTAAAAGAGAGAAGTGCTTTAAAACATTTCCAGCGCAGGGGAGGAGTTTGCGTCTTACCACACAACATTGAGTGAAACATTTTGACAGGTTTATTAGTTCGAAGGTGTAGCATCGAACCATTTAGGCTCTACATGACCAACTCGTGACAGGGTGCTCGTAAGCAACAGATACACTTAATTTTTTTAACACCTTAATACAAAATCAAAAAATATTTATAGACCAACATGTTTACATTTAGCTGTAACGAATCGATTTGAAAGATTTTTGGCTAAGAAATTATGTTAAGGGGGAAAGAGAAGGGAATATAAAGAAAACTAAATGTTTATTTTTTGTGTGACTTACGACATAGAGACAGACAATCTTGATTTTCTCAAGCAGCCTTCGGCGTCCGTTTTCCAAACCCAGCCCGTTCTACAAAAAACTATGCTTGCATATGCCCGCATGTCTGAGATGGATGGGCGTTCTGTTATTACAACAATGAACTTTGGCAGGCGTCCGGGCTTACTTGTGTTAAGCTTGCCGCTGTTGGACAGCCCCGTCGGATCAGGTAACGGGAGCAAGAAAACAAAGGAGCTTTGATCTCAACTCTCACCAAAGATTTCGGCCTAACCATGAACTACAGACGGTCGGGCCCAGAAAAATAACCTTTCCAGGGGGCAAAGCAGACAGTAACCACAAACCTTCGGGGGGTCATCGGGGCCATGGTTCACAAGAACGGTTCACATGCCCCGAAGCGCAGGTTTCTAATGATTTTCTCCAGGAGAACGTAAATGAGAGCCCAGTAAGAGTTGAACGCCACGATCGTAAAAGGAACTGACAAGCATGAAGTTGGCGAATGAAGCTCGATACCACAACAGCACTTCTAAAAATACGTGGCCGGCAAAGTTCGAACGGTTGCTGAAAGTGATTTCCAGCTGTTCACAGAAAAAAACAAATTGGGTAGTGATGGAGTTTCGCAAAAGTTTGGCTCGTCAGTGACGTAACGTCGAACCAACGTAAGATAACTAGCTTCTCTTTTTATAAACTGTTGCTACCAGGCATTGCATAAATTAAAGAAGGCTCTTCTGACAAATGTAGTTTCCGGAGTCTTGGCTCTGCGGGACAACACCACGAACATAAAAACAGATGTTTCGATTCCGGTGTCCTTTTGACATTCGCTAAAGCATTAGAAGGCGTGTTGTGTCAAGAAGTACGTTGTATTGTATCGATGCGTGGGCGCGCTCTTCTTTTTTTCGTTCAAATCAATTGCATTTTTCAGTTATCGTCCTGGTGTGTTGTAACTTGTGAATCTGAGCTTTGTGTGTTATTTACCCTGAGGAGGACGCCCTGAATGACACGTCGAAACGTCGGTACGCAAAAATTCATTTCCCAGAAGAGTCATTTTAACTTCTCTGTTTCGTTACGTTTATTTCAGACATAACAAATTAAAAAGTATTCAAAAATTGTATTAAACTGTGACACACATGCCAATAATTACGTTCAAATGCCATGCGAAGTCGCATACTGTGCTGGCTTGTAATTCAGTCTGGCCCGCGAGGGTCTCGGCCAGGTGCTAACACAAGCCAAGGGTCCTTCAAAGGGTCTACTTCACACCGCAACCCAACTGCGGCGGCTGCCACCAGTGACCTAACTCAGGTTC
>QXVZ01033823.1:0-15306 GCA_008931825.1 Phallusia fumigata
AAAACAATTAACAAAGACTAACTGAAGCAACTTGGCTACAAATACCTGTGCTAGCTGGGGTGGTGGTCGGGGCAGAAGAACTAGCCTGTGGGCTGACTGTTGTGCTAACCTGTGGTATAATATCTGTGCTAACTACATTGCTGGTTTGCATTTTCGGAAGTGAGCTTACCTGTGTGATAGCCTGAGTGGACGTTGTAGTTGTCAAAGTTGAACTACAGGCTGACACAGTAAATGTTATTCCATCTGCAAAAAAAGTTCGGAAAATTGTGTGCAAGTTGTTTGGTACTAAGAGTTCACAGATAAGCAACAATAGGTTTTTCTGTACAAAAAATGGAACATAAGACCTGATAATTTCAATGCTTAAACACCTTGAAAAAACTAAACCAAAATGATAAAAATTTTGCCTGTGACCAGAGGACCATGAAGCACTGACTGCTCATGTTTTAATCGTACAGTGTAGCTGCAGCACATTTCGACCACAGCACAATTTTACATTTTATTATACATTCCACACGTATCACCTTGATCCACCAATTGTGCCTTTTACTTTTTCGCACTCCATAACATTTTTATGTTTCTCATCTATTGTTTTAGTACAATTGTGTTGCTATGATTTCTTTCAGCGCGCGAAATAAACTCAACTTAGTTATTTGTTCACTGTGTTGCCCCTTACGTTCTCTAAATCATTACTGCTTGTTTGTTTTATTTAGTTTTTCTTGTTATTGTGCGGTTTAAACATTTTATAGATTATAGAGTGCCGTTTACAGTTGTATTGAGTGAGTTTATTTTTATTGCATGCTTTTTTATAATGTGTCAATTGCCAACACAGTTTGTTGAGGTACTGGGTCACAAAATTAACTGCTTAAAAATTTACTTACCATTTTCATTTTTAACTTTGAAGTTTGTTGGCTGCTCCCACATTATATTGTTCAGATCTATATAGCACTCCGGGTAAAAATCTATAAGATTAAGAAATGTTTGTCCTGCATCTGTTACTTAAAATAGAGTTTCTAGAACACTAAACACATAACTCCCTTTCAAAAAAATGCTGCCACAAATAGTTTTTGTTAAAACCATTGATGAATAAAGTATGTCGCTTTCAAGAACTTTGGCTAGCATATCATATTTTTGATAAGAGTTTCAAGACACAACATTCAAAAACTGTCAAATATTCGGTTTTGGCCTGAACCTGATTTAGGCGATTCGGTGCATCACTAAAGAATACTAAAAATCACAAATTTGAAACCTTACAAAAGGACAAAAAACAGCAATAACCCTACACCTGTAGTGTTTTAAGGTGTGGATATGAAAGGTTATCACCGTTTATTGTTTTTGTTCACAAATAAAGAACTCACCTTTTTTGAACGCATCAAACTGTGCTGATGAGTAACACGTGTCAATCGACAAATAAAAACAGCAGATGTAGTCCACTAGCAAAATAAAAAATACTCAGAACTGATGCAGCATAAACATAACAGCACATTCCTCATTTATTTACAGTTCGTGCAAAAACAAAAAATTGACATACCTTTTGTTATAAACACTGACCCATTTCTACCTGCAAATAAAAGTAATGTAGTTTGAAAACTTAGTATAGTCATTCGCAATATTTCTGAATAACAAATTCTAAGGATGTTCAAAGTAGAATGTTAAATATGTGTATTTTAAAATTAAAATTTGCATTACACATATATGGTTGAACGGCTTCCATTTTGCCTAAAATGGCATGTAATGAAGGAACGTGTATAATTTGTCTGCACTTTGTATTAGATACATCAGCACCATACACACTGTTTTTATTTCTAATTAATGCTCAGCTGTGTGCACAGTGCAATTATAATTATGTAACAACAACAAGTAATGAAATTATGGCATATTTTAATAACACACACATATAACAAAAAATAGTTTGGGGCCTAAAACAGGTAAAAACACCAGGATTGCTGCCTGTTAATTTCAACACATGATTTCTCAATATTACCTCCTCCGGTTATGAATTGGCTGCATCCAGCTCCACCATAACATTGCACAATGCTGGAATCTAAAACTACCTGTGCCTTCACATTCATTGGAACACATTGTTCAACTCCTTGACAAAAAAATACATATTGCAATTAAATACCCATTAAATAAAATGGTCTATACACAGTCCACATAAAGTTTCCTTGAGGCAAAATAACTTCTTGAACTAAAATAACTAAGATAAATTTTAAGATAAGTAAATAAATTTTAAGTTATACATGCAAAAAGCTTGGAAACAGGGTCCTCAAGGGGGCAGAAGATGAAAATAACCCAGATCTTCTGGATAAAAGGGTCAAGAAACAGAATAATTCTTTTAAAGGAGATAATTTTGATTGGGCCATCCCTGCGAACATATAATTCGACTTCTATATGTTTTACATTAGTTGAACTGTTANAGTGTTTTAAGGTGTGGATATGAAAGGTTATCACCGTTTATTGTTTTTGTTCACAAATAAAGAACTCACCTTTTTTGAACGCATCAAACTGTGCTGATGAGTAACACGTGTCAATCGACAAATAAAAACAGCAGATGTAGTCCACTAGCAAAATAAAAAATACTCAGAACTGATGCAGCATAAACATAACAGCACATTCCTCATTTATTTACAGTTCGTGCAAAAACAAAAAATTGACATACCTTTTGTTATAAACACTGACCCATTTCTACCTGCAAATAAAAGTAATGCAGTTTGAAAACTTAGTATAGTCATTCGCAATATTTCTGAATAACAAATTCTAAGGATGTTCAAAGTAGAATGTTAAATATGTGTATTTTAAAATTAAAATTTGCATTACACATATATGGTTGAACGGCTTCCATTTTGCCTAAAATGGCATGTAATGAAGGAACGTGTGTAATTTGTCTGCACTTTGTATTAGATACATCAGCACCATACACACTGTTTTTATTTCTAATTAATGCTCAGCTGTGTGCACAATGCGATTATAATTATGTAACAACAACAAGTAATGAAATTATGGCATATTTTAATAACACACACATATAACAAAAAATAGTTTGGGGCCTAAAACAGGTAAAAACACCAGGATTGCTGCCTGTTAATTTCAACACATGATTTCTCAATATTACCTCCTCCGGTTATGAATTGGCTGCATCCAGCTCCACCATAACATTGCACAATGCTGGAATCTAAAACTACCTGTGCCTTCACATTCATTGGAACACATTGTTCAACTCCTTGACAAAAAAATACATATTGCAATTAAATACCCATTAAATAAAATGGTCTATACACAGTCCACATAAAGTTTCCTTAAGGCAAAATAACTTCTTGAACTAAAATAACTAAGATAAATTTTAAGATAAGTAAATAAATTTTAAGTTATACATGCAAAAAGCTTGGAAACAGGGTCCTCAAGGGGGCAGAAGATGAAAATAACCCAGATCTTCTGGATAAAAGGGTCAAGAAACAGAATAATTCTTTTAAAGGAGATAATTTTGATTGGGCCATCCCTGCGAACATATAATTCGACTTCTATATGTTTTACATTAGTTGAACTGTTACTGATTTAACAACACTAGTTTCCTGAACTTGTAAAAAAAAACAGCACTCATTTTGGTAAGGATTTACCAGTTTTTTCAAATTTGTGTCAACTCTTGTATTTTTGTTTAAAAAAGTCGAAAAGTTCATAAATCACACGCTTGTTAGTTTATTGCAAAAAATGATACCAAAAACATTTGACACAAACCATAGAGACAAACAAGCATACTAGTACCTTCGCAACAATAATGGACCAAAAGGGATGCAGCTAAAAGTCCAAAGCAGTACCCGATAAGGCCAACTTCAGTCATGGTCAGTTATGTTCATGTTGTTTTATTGCAGAAAATTGTTCAACTTTAACTAACCATACTGAAAAAACATACAAACATAGAGAATGGAGTGAACAAAATGTGGGTAAGCAATGATTGATATGTTTTATTTGATTTGTTTCATTTTATCCTCGGGTGGAGTAACGCCTAAATGCATAATGATTTTTGAAAGTTAATGACTTTAATTTCAGTCAACCCCTAAGGTTCCTATGGATTGCAGCAATGACGCTCAAGTTTCTTGCTCAGGGAAACACAAGTGACCAAGATGGGATTAGAACCTTAATCTTGTGTCCACAAGGCAGTCTCGCTAACCAATCGCAACAAATTCTTCAGTCATATTATACTTGATTTTTGATAACCTACTACATATAGTAAGTGTATTTCCACACACAATTTTAGCATAAAAAGTTTATTGCTAAGTATCCCATGATTTGGTATACCTTATGCCGCTTGGTTTATTTTAATATTATCCGCCACCGTAAGCACCAATCAACAGGTTTAACCAAGCAACAAAATGTATTCTGAAAAAGAATAGCTGAAATAACACAAAAATAGCAAATCAGATTTACCAATGGATTTCGTTTGGAGAAACAAACAAAACTTTAAATAGCCTAAGTAAGTACGCTTTTCGTCGTCGACTTTTAAATCTTTTAACACTGGAACCAACCTAAACTCACATTGATTCAAGAACAAAGTTTAGCATTTTTACTAATGCAAACTACCTTATCCATTTTAAAGGTTTTGTGGCCCCGCTGCAAAATTTTTCGAACACTTTTACCCGCGACACATACAATTACGACAACTTTCTTTTGAAGCATAGGTCTTGGAAAAGCATCAAACAATGAAAAGCGAATGGGAAAATTTGTAGCAAAATAGGTAAAACCCCAAGTCGGCAGTCGATCGATTAAAAAATGTTTCAAAATTGTTTACAAAAACTTCCTTTGATAAAACCCGCCAAATTTTGTCGAACTTGGTGTGCTCGCCACCCACAAAATTCATAGCGCGACCCCCTGAAGGGTCACGATTCCTAGTTTGGAAAACTCTGGCATAAATGTTTTTGAAAAGAAGTCCAAACTGATTGCACAACACAATAGTAGGTTAGTATTAAAATTTTAAAACCGTAATTTTTGTCCAAAAAAGCCCTGTAGCTCACTGAAAATGACTTTTATGGGCCAGAGGCCTGAAGAGTTTTGTATCCATCTACCAAATACAGATTACCAACCTACGTGGGTCATTTTGACTCCTATATTTTAACATGTTTTATAAATAGGTATTGACTTGTATCTTTAGGGCAGATAAAATTTCCCTTTGGTTGTATGTAATATATATTTATATATTCACACCAATATTGTCAACCTGTGTAACTTGCTACTTTTTTGTTGTCAATGTTTGTGGATTCTAATGTATGAGACCAGGTTTTGTCTCAATAAAAAAGATTCCATTGTGTTGGTGAGTTTAATAAACTTACTTCATTGTTATTTTTTTAACTTCACTCTCACCTTGTGCAGAACAGGTTTTAAATGTCACAGCTACACCACCTTTGTTCCTAACACAATAGGCCTTTGTAACCCTGTCTTATTACCATTTATCTGAGCCATGTTTTGGTTAGGGAAGCTATTATTTAGACAGCAAAACTTTCAGCCCAAACTTTGTGAAATATAACCACTGTGTTTTGTTTTCTATTCCAAAGTTAGATTAAACAATATCAATTATGTGCTTCAAACACTGGATACTGGAGACCACAACTAGCAAGTTAAATTAATGCGCATTAAAATTGTGTAGTCACAAGAAACACAATTTTTAAAAATGTATTTGTTGATATGTCTGACTTGAACATATAATTTTGAGGGGCCAATTAACCACTGTTATCCCAACTATAGCTTAAAATGATATATATAACACGTCTATTTGTAAATACCCTTATGTTAAAGAATCAAGAAGATAAAATCTTTAATAGGGTTTGAAAGCAGCTGAAAACATATTGGTAATTGTACCCAAAACTGTGTGATTTTTTTGTAATATTCTGTCAACTGAGAACAAATAATTGTACTCAATTGTTAAGATTCATTAGTTAAACTGATTTAAAATAAAACAAAGTGTTTGCCCCTTCATAAAAAACAAAGGTGCAATGCATGGCAAAAAAGGAGTGTAAATAAGTTCATAATACAGATTTTAACAGATCTGAACAAATTGTTTACCTTTCACATGCTAAACCAGTGGTCACTTTTTGTGTTGTTACAGTTTCCCTTTAAAAAACCCCTACAGTCCTAGATTAGTACTCTGTTTTTATATGTGATATGTTGCCATAGTTTCTTCAGTGAGTGTTTGTATCTTGTGTTGCTATAGGTTTTCAATCAATGCCAGATCTTTTTATATGTTTAACAATAACAAGTCTTTCCAGACAGCCTTTTCATGCTTGCTATTTTTGAACTGTTTATTCAATTTTACTTCTTTTGTGTTGTTTTTCTTGTAAACATATAACAATTAAGACCCTTCACATTTCTTCACAATGGTTTGTTGTGTTCTGTAACATGTTCTTTATTTACGTTTGAGAAAATACTGTTGACGTAGCCAAGTGCTTTGTCACCTGAAATGAAAGCCACATAAAGAAAATTGGGTAGACTTTTCAAAGCAGAAGGTGTTGCAGTGCCCAGAACAGTTACACGTATAGCAGGAGGCTGTACTTACATCTGAGAGACACAAACTTTGTGTGGATATTACTCTAATAATCTAATCTTTTGTTAGAATAGTTGTTAATTGCCATCACTTTGCACCATGGCCGCTTGCAACATAAAGAATATGACAATTACATCTTTCACGATTCGTTTAACTGGGAGATCTGCAGACGACTGCGCTGCATCCACCCCAAATACGTCTGGATATCACAAATGGAATGTGGAAAACCCCCCAAAATATATGCTAGCAATAAAAAGAGCAGTGGAAAGAACTGATGGCCTTTTCTTGAAGTCTATAAAACGGGAAAGCATCATCCTTACTGTCCTGGCCTCAACTTCAGAGGATGCTGATCATTTAAAACGATCAGAGGCTGAAAAAGTGTTGCTGGAAAAAATAAACGAGAATGTGCGGGGATGTGCAGCTGAATTTTCAGCTGATACTCCACCATTTCGATCTTCAGAACTTATGTCAGCCAAGGAAAGAAATATTACAGAACAAAATTTTGAAAAAATTAAGCAAGATTCAGAAAGTGATTGGAAAATGACAGAGCAACGTGGACTCAAGGTGTGGTGTGCATATGCATTTTTTAAACCTAATCTAAATTAACATTATGTTTCATCTTCAGGGGGCAAATGTTTGTCAGTCAACCCAACCATCAGGTAAAGTTAACTAAATTCCATTGTTTACTATTTTTATTGTAAATTGTTAGAATAAAATTGATTTACATCAATTATGTTTCAGTATCAAATTATATTGTAATCCAAACTTTGCCAGTTTAAACAAACAAAATGAAGTTAATTAATATACCTTGGCAGTTGGTACACATACAGCCTTTTTGTGTCATTGTGGTGTCAAAATAAATACCCCCTAAGCTTCAAAAATAGTCTCTTCCTTTTTTTGTTAATTTTGTAACCCTCAATGTCCTTACAAAAGCTTGTGCTCCATGAATTAAAATAAAATATCTGACAGATGCTTCACCTGGCAATGTGGTTTCCAATGCTTTGTCAATGAAGGACCTATCCGATGTTTTACGTGAGTAAACTAGTAGTATCAAGGCACTGTGTATAACTACACATCTCACTCTTGATAATAATCATTACAGAAACCCTACAAAACATTGAGGACAAAGGACATGATGACCTTAACAAACAAGAGGTTTTAATTTCTTTTTCAGCAGACCTTAAGCAGTGGCTCAAGAAATATAACAAATGTATAGCAGAGTCAAAAGAAATTCCCGAAGAACTGTTACAAAACATATTTGACATAATTCGCAAAAATGTTAATGTTTCTCCGGATGAAATTGCTAAGTTTGCCAATCGCTTAGCTAGTGAAATGCAAAACCAGAATGCTGTGTTGTTTTACTATGTGGCAGCAGAGTTTTATGCCCAGCTAAAGTCCATTGAAGGGGCAAAACAAATCCATTACTGTGTTTCAAAAATGCACAAAATCATTAAGGAACGTGGCAGATCTAACCGTGTCACAATAATAACAGTGCAACTCATGAAATTAATGCTTGGTCTCATTAAGGGCATGACAAACATTAATACCGAGATTCGAGTATTGTCAGAGGCATGGTGCCTTCACTTTATTGTGCTTGGTGAACTTGTACACAACGAATGGGGAAAATGCAAAACCTTAATTGATACCGCTATTGATGGCCTAGAGAAGGCATTTGGCCATGGTGCAGACAAGTATGAAATATATGGTCGCTGTTTGCATGATCTGGGTCACATATATTGTAAAATGTCACACTTGCAACAATCAGAGAAAGCATACACGCAAGCACTAAATGCCAGAAAAACTGCCACTGACTGCGAAAGCGGGGAACAGCAAAATGAGTACATCAAAGCTACAAAGCGCGATTTGGATATTGTAAAACAAAAATTACAAAACAAGTCAGCCTAAATAGTTGTGCTTCATATGTCTTTTGTGTATTCTTTAGATCTTTGAACAAATATCTTTTGTGTCAGAAGAAAATTGTGTTTCGAGTAGTGTTAACGAATTATCTTTGTTGTGACAGTAGGCTTATATTATGTCAATAAAAGACAAAAAACCTGTTTGTTGTTTTACTGGTGTTGTAACCGTAGTATATGTGTATTGATTCGTTCAGTGTCTGTTGTCCATTTTTAGAAGGGGTTTTGCACATTGATTTTACCTAAAGCACAGGTAAAGTTTCCTATAAACAAAAAATATGTGATATAATTTAACTCCATATCAGCCTTGAGCGCTCTAGTCAAAATAAGCTATTTTGCAAGCAATTAATGCTAAATTTTACATGATTTTAACAAGGGTCGCTGAATGGGTAAAAAAAAAAAAAAACCCAATACGTTGGGTACCAACGCACACAAAAGCAAGCCACAAAGAAATTGTTTATGTAAGTGGTTCTGAAAGACACAAAGGGCTTAACAGAAACCTGAAGTTTTGTAAACTACTACCAGAGAGCTAAAAAGGCGCCGCCAGAAAATTTTCCAAGTTGGGGAAAATCTTTGTACAATTATACACACACATATATATATTGGTTAGTTCTCGGTATTATGTAATTATAATAGAACTTATATAATTGATTATAAATATATAATCAATAAAGTACGTGCCGGCGTCATGCAGAGTGACCTTGGTTGCATATTGACTAACCTATATGTGTTGTAAATTTGTTTGGATTTGTTGATTTTATACCATGTGGGGTTTTGCGGCGACCCGCCTGCTCGTGGACGGAGGCGATCGTCTTTCCGCAGGTATAAGTAAGCTTGTCACGTGTCGCTCGGGATCCGATCATCGCTACCTGGGCGTGTTTGGACAGTTTTGTCTCTTGATCATCTGCGATTTGGTTTAAGAGGTTTCGGTCCGGCGTCTAATCAGTTGAGTAAACTTTACGTAAAATAGGGGCCTGGCGAAGTTTAGCGTTATCTCCTAGTGTCGCTGAAGACCATGTAGGCCACTCACCAACACTTTACCTTTACTTTGCGTAACAGCTTACATCGTGTCTCATAATCTCAAGGTAGAATGTAGAATAGTACATGAGCTAAAACACATGGGCTTATAACAAAACAGCTCCTTTTTCTAGCGCCAATGGCGGACAGAGTTTTCCTCGAGGTTTACGAAACGTTATTTGGTTTATTGCATGGCTGTCAGGCGCGTCAGCAAAGGCGAAAAAGCGTATTCGGAATGGCGGACGTGATTTGTGGTTGCGTTCTCACAAAAGGGTTATTCGGAAAGGCGAAAAACGCTAAGTTGACAACAAATGCGGAAATAAAGGTTGGTTCTCATAATGCATATGCGCCGACCAAACACTTGTTGATATTAAACCGATGTGAACACTGCGATATTCCACACAGGTGGGCGATGACACATTGTGAAGTGAAGGAGAGTCCCGGGTTCGAACCCCGTAAAAGAACAAAAGCGGTTTGGCACGCTACAGGTTTTTTATTTATTTATTTCAAATGAACCTGCCTTCTTAACAAATAGGATGGAGTAAAAAAGTACTATCTACAATATGATATTATAGAGTTTACTACAATGCAATAACTGACTAATAATGTGTAGGTAGTGTGTCATATTTCTGCTTTCATCTATCTATTTAACTAAATTTGAACAGGCTGTGCAGGTACATATAGACCATTAAACTTTTTGATAAAATTTACTTTCAACATAGTAGTCCATTTTCGTTTGTCATTTTTAGCAAAACACAGCACAATAACAATAACTGCATTTCAGACAAGCTTACGACCAACCACATTTAGTCCCGAAATCCCGAAACTGGGTCAAGCTCATAACCGTTGGTATAAAGAATCAGATGACAACGGCGCATTGCACTGCGGTGTTTAATGTTATTTGTTTTTGATTCAGTAATCACACACATGTAGATAAACAGCACACACAGATTTACTTCACAGTATGAAAACAAAAGCACAAAGATTTTGTCAAAAAAACACAGAACAGCACAACTTTTCGGACAAAAACTTCTTTACAAATAATGGTCTTGTTAGTTCAAATCAAATATTGCCTCGCTTTTTCTATAAGTTAGTTTGATTAATTTCAGCTGAAACGGTGTTGACCTGGATTTTAGCATCATTCTCCCAGGCATTAATGACCGTGGGTCGTTGTGATTCACCAAGTTCTACAATTTCATCTCCATTGTAAGGTGATTGAGAGAGGACAATGACCTTGGTTTTTTGTATACTTTGCAGCAGTTTGAAGGGAAACAATCTCGTCATGTAATCGGGAAAAGAAAATATCAAAGCGGTCAAGTTGATGACCATGTTTAAAAGCAGAATGTGAGATATGAGTATTTCCGACACGTATTTTCTAATTTGGTCAACAAAAGGCAAGAATAACACGATTATGANAAACAATCTCGTCATGTAATCGGGAAAAGAAAATATCAAAGCGGTCAAGTTGATGACCATGTTTAAAAGCAGAATGTGAGATATGAGTATTTCCGACACGTATTTTCTAATTTGGTCAACAAAAGGCAAGAATAACACGATTATGAAATCCGACGCAACACAGACGATAGCAGTGCAAGCGTTACGCACGTAGACAGATTTAACATCGGTCAACAAATGCGAAAAAAATTTACAAAATGGTAAAAGCAAGAGCAACAACAAAATCAGTTGTGAAAGAGAAAAACCAATTGTGCTGACTATCAAGTAAGGGATCGCATTGTTGTTTCTGGCACAAAGTCTGCTTTCCTCAGGGTATAATAAAGTAACTGGAATACTTAAAGTTTGTACAACGCTAAACACAGAAATGCCAATTAACGCTGATAGACTTAACTTTCGCGCCAACCGTGTCCATATTGCTGTGGAGGGCACGGACTTGTAAACTGAATGCTGTCGAATCCACAAGGACAAGTACACGAGAAAACGTGACACCATTGGACAGAGTCGATGGGGAAGTATCACCCAATTGCAGATAGCGGTTGAAAGAGAAATACGTGAGGATTCAACAACCTTAGGTACTAAAAACCAGAGTATCAGAATACACGACAATGTGCACAGTTTATTGTTCAGCTTCAATCCTTGTTGTGTTGATGTAAACTGGTAGACCGCCGAAGCTATAGTCAGGTACAAAGTGGTTAAAACCATGAATCCTAGCAACGACCATTCAGCAGCCAACATTCCTTGGCTTGGTGCAGGTAAACTTTCTTCAGCAAAGGATGAATTGTTGGCCATGATTTTGAGATAAAGACAAGCAACTTGACCAATTTTTTTCGGCAACAAAATTAAATAAGTCAATTCTGATGATGACAGCAGCGTTTGTCGAAACGTAGAATATGTTTTATACACAAGTACCGGCTTGTATCTTCCTACTGAAAATTAAATAAAACAGAGGCAAATCACGAAATTTTGGTTTACTAATATTTTTGCCTAACATAGGTTGTAATTTACACATAGTTATAGTTCAACAGGTTCCTCTGATTTTCTATTTCAGCGAAGGATTTTCCGAAAGGTCTGCTTATACACTAGGAAGCACAAAAAGTGCAGAGTATAACTCTGCGATTTTGTTTAGTTATTCAGACATTATTTAAAATCTACTGCAAAGTTTCTTTAATTAGTAGTACTCATTTTATAATCTCCAAAGATTTTTCTAAAACTAGTCTACTTTTATCAACAACAATTCAAGAACGCATCACATAGCTTTCACTCGAAATGCGCCATCTGAAAGCAATGTTGAATTTATATTGTACACCAAACTGCCGATATATTTGAGAAAAGGGGTTTGGATGTGTAATAGTGGCTATTCACATATGGTCGAATCGAAGTTGCGCATCATGTTTCAGTCAACTCAGGTTGAGTTAGCAATTATACATTCACGATGTTTGCTGCAAATATGTGCCAGCATAAATTATTCAACAACGAATATTGTTGAGAATATTTGTAAAATTGTATATTCAAAGGTTTGGGTCAGTGAATTCACCGGTCTGTCCCCACAAAGACGGTATCAGTCAATTGTTTCTCACTTAAAAGTTAAATCGTTAAAGATGTTTAAAAATTTACAATGTCAAGTTGACATCAAATTACTTTTATTTGATTGAATTTTGCAAACCTCTAATTTTGACGCTTTGGGATTCACCAAAGCACTCTACCTGGAACAGAAATTCCCTGGTGTTTTCAATGTTTTTTATTTAGTGTTTTATGTTGTGTCCTGTAGAGAGAATCGTAGCGATTTCTTGCAATATGCATCATCAATCAAAAGTTCTCAACGCCCCAAAAAAGCAAACCACAGAGATATTGTTTGTGTAGGTGGATTCGGGAAACACAAATGGACCTTTAATAAAACCTAAACGTTTATTGAAAAAATAACTTCCAGAGAGCTTGTATGTAGTAAACACATTGTAATGTACATTTGTAAAGTTTTAACAAACGCTGTTGTCATTTTTAGTGCATAATTATAAGTAGCTAAAGCACTAATAATGATAATAGCAACCGTTAAAACGTTTGAATTGCAATGTATTTACTATATACTTTTCGAGTCGGTGTTTTGTGTTTTAACATGTATAGGAAACGTGAATTATGTGATGCAAGATGTAGGCTACACGAAGGTAAGAGTAAAACAAAAGTGCAACCCATTAAAACAAAGTAAAGCAGATTAAACTCGGTAGAAAGCATAAGGAAAAACATGTACGGGAAGTGACTAATAAATACTTGTGGAAAGAAAACCAAAAACGAAATACAACTTTTTGCCTAAGGCTATCATTGGTAAAACGTTTAGGATTTCCCAAAAACGTAATTGAACTTTGCTGGAAAAGTGTTCGTGACCACTCAGGTCACGAACGTATGGCGTGAATTAGGCCATTGGAGATTTCCCGCACAAAATTGAAACAGATAATGGGAATTTTTGAAATTTGCACGAAATGGGTGGTCGCGTTTGTTCAATTTTCCAAGGGCCTCTCACAATGGTTTTTCCAAGATTTGGTGATTACAAGACATGTAAATACAATTCGTTTTGTTTTAATAAAATCAAACCAAGTTTGAAAAACACCAGTGTACGCGGTAGGCAAAAATAACGTCATAAATCAACAAGTCAAAAAGTACTAGTTTGAATTTTGAATCGATTTCCCTGACTGTAACTTGACTGACTGTAGGACTTAAATGAACAAAATGTCAGCTGTGTAAATGAACAGTCGGGTGGACAGCTGTGTAAATTGTTTTTGTATTTCAAAACTTACAAAACAACGTAACTACTGCCAACAAACAACAGCGGGTTACTTTGACATTGGCTCCGAAATATGTCTGTTTGTCAAAACCAATATAAGAAAAAATATGACCGTGTTCCATCAAAACAACTGAGCATTGCGATTCTGATGACTAATACTGAATAAATTTGCATAAAAATCCACACCTAAAGTCGTGAAGTGGTTGTATAAAAAGCGGTTGTCGAATTAGATCAAACTGTCCTTATTGGTTTACAACTGTACACTGAACTGGTGGAAAAGTCAATATGTTGAAACTTATGATTCTTGTAACTATTGCTGTGGCAGCAAACGCACGTAAGTATTTGGATTTTTGTTTCTCGTTAAGCATTTAGGCGTAGAAGTTGTGCGTAAAATAAAAAAGGCTGATCTTACTGCATAAACGTTCGCGCATTAATATTCACGCTTTTTTGACTAAATATTTGCAAACTAATATGAATGTACAATCTGGGCCTTTGCGAAATGTTGCTTTAGAAACAATATTGTATCGTCTGTTTTGCGGTATGTGTTTTATGATTGTTGCTCAAAAATCGAATGTTGGTGTTTGGTACTGTTTTTTTAGCTGCCCGTTGTACCAAAAATTCAGGCGTAAATCTTTAGGCAGCCAACCTTACATAAAAAACTGTTAAAAACATTGTTCCCACATTAGTCTGATGTTACGCTGCGAAAAAATCAGGCGTTTTTGAACAATACTAAAAATACCTGAAGGAATATAAACCGCTTGCCCATAAAATATTTAACAACGAATACCTTTCGGCTGAGGACGCGACTGTTATTTGTGTTGGTTTCTAATCGTTGCAACCAAGGTTGACAGTACGGTACGGTAAAAAATAGCAAAAAGGTCAAAAGGTACTGTATGGTGGTGCGGTACGTTTTTTGCATCGAGGTACGTATTACGGACAACTTTAACCGTATACCATCCTTGACCAAGCGAGGCAGTACGAGGTTCGTGGTACGAACAACTCAACGTACCGTTTTGTACTACCATCCTTGCTTGCAAAAGTAATGAATACGGGACTCCAGGTAAACGACCTGATTTTTGTTCGCTTTGTACAGAGTGCGTTGGGAGAGAAGGTATGGATCACCCCGCACCGCGCCCGGAGGCACACTGCGAAGAAGGAACCTGGACCCAGTGGTTCAACCTCGACGACCCTTTAAATGGGGACTGGTGTGACAAGGAGTCGCTTGCCGCGGTCCAGGACAAATTTCCAGGCAAAGTCTGCTCAAACCCAACAGCTATGGATGTGGACCTGGCACAAGCGCAAGTCCACCCTTACCCGTGGAATATCGACATCTCCAGCAATGCTTTGTCCTGCTGTGGTCACAACCAAATTCTGGGCGGGATGTGTTACATTTGCCACGACTACAAGGTGCGCTTCTGCTGTGGTAAGTTACAAACCAAAGTGTAAAATGTTTTTTTATCCAAGTTGTGCTGGCACAAGGTGTTGTTTAAGAAGCATTTAATTAATGAGGTACATGCCGCTCAAAAACAAGTTGCTTTTGAAACAGCATATTTATAATTAGAATAACTTGCGTTGAATTTGTCAGTTTTTGACTGTTTGTTTGATATTTATAATACACT